>JAGVSP010000285.1:0-129063 GCA_022494985.1 Micrasema minimum | reverse complement strand
TTTAGGATATATGCATTTTGACGCATATTACGCGTATACACGCGTCACATTATTGGTGTAGATCGTTGGTGATCGCAGATGCTGCTATATGTAGTGTAAAGTGTAGTCTTTCTACTTCAGATAGCAGGTTTACACGCAGGACGATATAAATAATTAAAATTAATGTTGTAAACTCTTCAGGTGAAAAAAAACTTGTTTCCGCTACAAACGAAAAATATGCGTAATCAATTTGAAATTGTGATAATCTGAAAATTAATGTTTTTCAAGCAATTTATCAAAAATGTTTAATTTAAACGTTTGCGGGTTAGGTATCTAGTATCTACTATGTATGTAGGCAATTCTAAACTCTGTCTGTTACCATAACAAATCGCGTAATAATATAATATATCGGTTACCAGACTGTCTGATATTTATGATTTTATCTTAACGCGAAAATTAAAAAATCGGGAAAAATGTAAGGCAAGAAATTATTTATTATTTCTTCCCCTTTTGTAAAAACATTGATAAATCTTAATTTATTACATGATATTATTGTTTAAAAAAGAGAATATAAAATATATCATGTAAATAATACCTACTAAATTCCTTGAAATAGAGTATTTTAATTTTCCGTAGTTCAGTTTCGTAGTTCGCCACGGAGGCGGATGGTGCCTTTGCTTTTTAAAAATTAATATATTCTTTTCTGCGCAAAAGATTTATCTCAATCCGTTTTTCTCACACACTCAACGCTACTACTTCTTTCTATAGTCATTATTCTATCCAATTATATCGATTACTCAAACATGACCACGCCGGGCGTTTTAAATAAACTTATTTCTCATGAAACCAGTTCCGGTAAATGCCTCGAATCCGTCCGTAGCCACCAGTATTTAGCCAAATGCTCGAGGGCAAAACTAAACTATAATACCCGCCAACTAATTATACTTTATTTATTTGTAGGTATTAATGGGATATGCTGGATATAGGCGACCTTGACACCGTGGAAAATGAGATAATCTTTTCAGTCGAACTTGCGTGAGATTGGCTGCTTTGTCGAATCGATGTTGAATGGGTACAGGTGTTTTTTTAGCTACGATCTTCATGTAGAGATTTGAAGATAATTCAATTCAATCCATTTTTACAGCATCTGACGTTGGCGTCGGTAGTAATTGTAATGTAAGTTCTAGAGCACTCATTTTCTAGTTTAGCAAATTTTAGGCGTTTAACAGCTTCGTCTACATCGACACAATTATTTTATATATTAAAAAATGTATTTATTTTATTTATTTACGGCACATGCCTTTTACAAAAATACCTTTTAAATACAGCGAAATACATAAATTAAATATAAATAAAGAATAGTACTCTTGTGCTAAATTGTAACAATTTTATTTTTTTTACATAAATAATATATCGAAGTATGCTTCAAACGAATACACAAGAATATATATAAATATGGTGAAATATATATTATCAGTTTACACTGTACAAATAAAAGTATTGACAGGAGTTTTCAACCCATTACAAAAATTTAAATTTTAAGAAATTTCTAAAAGATATAAAGCAAATATCTAACCAAATATACACGATAAATAAAATACAACAATTCTTCAAATAAATTTACCAAGTATGTTTACCTATGATATACCAAGAATTGTATTTAATATAATTATTTAATAAATCGTATCACAATATTTCTAGCTTCAAGTTTAGGGGCATTACACTGTATGCACAATTAATTTATTCTAGATGTTCTTTGCTTTGATGTACAACGAACTTCCGCTATTATTTCGAATTAACATATTAATAGTGATGTTCAGTTCGTGGTTTTAAATTTTAATATATTTTTCTATTGCTGTATTTTTTTTCTTAACTGCCTCTTTTTTGAGTTTTGGTTTTGATGCCTTTCTTTGTAGCTTTTTCTAACGTTTTGAAGTCGCCGACATGTTTTTTTCTTCGGGTTTTTACAAGCATCATTTTGTAGTGTTTGAAAAATGACATGAAATCATACTGAAAAAGTAGTTTCCGAATTTTTATAACTATTTTAAATAATGCTTTCTGTCCAGTCAGCCCACGATTTGCCAATAAATTCACCGCTGATTAATGCAAATTTATTCCTGTTTATCTCAATAGAGATTCTCTCGTGTAAAAAACTTTTATATCGACACGCTGGAAAATAATGTCGCTTATAATCCAACATTTTAATGTACGTTATTTACTATACAACTAATCTGCCATGTCGTATAATTCCATACTACAATTGTGTCATTATCTCATCCTGTTTTGTATTTGATAAGCTTTTTTTACAGGATTTCCCCCGTTTTGGCATATATATATTTATTTTAAAAATAGTATAGAAATAAAGTGAAAAATATAAGTATGCGTAGTGTAAAAAAATACATGGTTTTTTGTTTGTTTTTTTACAAAAAAATTCGCAATCTTTGAATTTCACACTGTGAAATAAAATAAGTACTCGCCGCCATTAATTAAATTTTAAAATCACCTTTCTACATCGAATAACTTTTCTCGTCATATTAATGTCGATGTTTTGTACTATCCCATATCATAACGATCAAAACTCTATAATTGATATTTCCGGACTCCTGTATAGTAAAATGAATAATATTTTGATTAGTGATTGATTGATGAAGAATTGCCATCAGATAAACTAACTGAAGAATAGAAATGTGGATATTATAATAAACCATCCCACGTTATTCCATTTGTCAGAATTTCAACTATTGAAGTAATATACTAACAGCGATGATAATAATAAAGGACCTCATATTTGAGGCCTGGCTGTGAATATTTTCCTTGAATCCAGTCTCTAGAAACACATTTATTTAAATACTTTTTCACATTTCACATACATTAACTAAAAATGTACATAAATTAAGTATTATTAACAATTTGTAACACTACCTTTCCCTTTTTTTTAACTGACAAATGCGAGTTCTCCTATCGTGTTGTACAACTCAACAAATATTTAGTGTTTAGTAATGAATGTTCGAATGTTTTGAATTGTCTGTACGGTTTGATGTATTGTCGGTCAGTAGTAGGTATTAATAAGGTTGTATCGTGTGTTGCAGGCGACATCCTGTCCGGCGTGTGCTACGTGGGGCTGTGGGACGCCTCGGCGCTGCGCGGGTTCGTGCTGGCGCCGCTGTGCGTGTACCTGGCGCTGGGCACCGTGTTCCTGCTAGCCGGATTCGTGTCCCTCTTCCGCATCCGGACCGTCATGAAGCACGACGGCACCAAGACCGACAAGCTGGAGAAGCTCATGATCCGCATCGGCATCTTCAGCGTGCTGTACACCGTGCCCGCCCTCGTGGTGCTGGCGTGCCTGTTCTACGAGCAGGCGCACCTGGCGGGCTGGATGGCCACGTGGCACCGCGACATGTGCGCCCGCTCCCCCTACAGCATCCCCTGCCCGGCCGCCGGCCCGCCGCCCTCCCGCCCCGTGTTCGCCGTCTTCATGATCAAGTACCTCATGGCCATGATCGTCGGCATCACGTCCAGCTTCTGGATCTGCTCCGGGAAGACCATCGTCTCCTGGAGACAGTTCTTCGACAGGATACAGGGCCGGCGAGTGGAGTCCTACGTCTGATTCTGGTGCCTCAAATAACAATAACGTATGCACTCGCTATATTGATAAAACCAGCGGGAATTCAATTGTCAACTGTCTACAACAAAGGTCCAAATATTTTAATTTAATAACACGATGTGTTTGGTATTGACGACATTGGTTTTATTTTTTACTCGTTAATATAAATGACAGGTTTTTCGATAAATTTTAATTTAACGCAATATTATGTTATGTTTCTGTAGTTACATGATATTTTTATGTCCCCAAGTGCAATGTTAGTTTTGCTGCTGAAAACTCCATGGAGGTGCTTTGTCTTTGTGAAAATATTTGCCATTTTGGGATCGTATAGAAAGTGAAGCGATATTTAATGTAATGTACATAAATAGATAATAAAATGTTAATGATGTAATAAATATAATTAGTGGCATCGAAAATTACTGCTCTTTGTCATGCCTTTGACAAAATGGGGTACTGAGATGTTCTCAGCTAAATGATGGAATATTTACATAAACATTTATAATAATTCAAAGTGACTTGAGTTATCTCCTATCGGAGTCATTTTTTTCGTTCAATTGCTGTTTTGAAAATTATTTCGTCCAAAATTTTACAAAAAATATTTTATTATAAAAGACTGAAAACAGTCAAATCAGTTTGGCTATTGACTGCTAAAAGTAAAAGCATAACGCACTGAAATTCAATTTTATAAAATAAGCATAACTGAAATTTTTTTCATTCAAATTGATTAAGACATTACTTTTATAGTACAAAAAAGTTTATGACATCATTATTTTTACTTTTACTTTTCAGAATATTATATTCTTAAGCAAATTGTATTATTTCATAAAATTCATCACGGTAATGACGTGCTATCCAGTCAATTTTCTACATACTCGTATGTTTGGTTAAAAAATATTTTGAAGAATGTCTGTTCCGGTTTAACGTGGCCAAACTCTTCATAAGTTTAATTGATAAAGACTACACCGTATATTTGGTTCATAGATGTACATAAAATATCAAATCAAATGGTGTTATCCAAATAATAAATGTGTAATTTTAATAACTTTACTAGGCTTTAATGTGTACATTTATAAGCTATAGCTAAAAATATATAAATTAGACGTCCACTAATTGAAATCCTCGAGCTTCGCTATATTGTCAATTCTTGATAAGAATATACTATGTGTATATATTTGCTTTTTTAAATACCCACCTAAATTTGTTGCTTCACTGACAAACTTGTTTTATTTTAATCTACTTTGTTTTCACTTTGCGATAAATTACTATCTCAGTATTATTTTGGTATTTTTTAAATATATTTTTAATTAAGTTTTTTCATCTGTCATCTTTCTCAATGTTTTCTTTTTTTTGCATTGTGGGATTTTTTTACTCATATTTAATAATATATTATGCACTGCTATAACCACCTGAGATTTATAAAGCGTATGAATTTGATTACATAGTGTTTGAATCAATTATATTATTATATCTAATATTTTATACTGATTTGTCCTTTATCCTGTCACTGTATACAACACCCAATTATTTGTAAATATTAAACTTTAAGAAAACAAGTCGTCGTGTTAATTTTAGCTATTATTTTGCGAATTATTTTTTTTAATTTCTTAGTGTAACATATATTTTGTAAATAAACCATGTGTTTCCATTATTTTTTTCTTCTAATTTCGTCATTTCTTACGCCTTTCGTGTGCCAAAATTACTTGATAAAGTTAATCTACAAAATATTAAATAATATGTACATTTTATATACAGTACGTACTGTAAGTTTGATAAAACATGTATTGTTATAACGAAATTATTTTGTATTAATTTTCTTAGAGATGCATAAATTCCCATTAAAATCTGGAAACCTCAATGTATTGGTTATTTTTCATATAATTTTCATTGTCAACAGCTGTTTTTAATCTTAGAAGTTACACATATATAAATATTTTTATAAAATACTCTTCTCTTTTTACTATAATTTTACAGTATTCTTGCATTTTTAAAATAATATTATTTATAGTGGTCATATAACCACTTTTTTTATACTTTTTCTATCTACAAATGAATATCTACACTATATGTGTACATGACACCTATTATAAATTTGTTGTTACAAATAAAAAGTTACAAATTTATCACTAAAATTCCTTGGCACCAGCTGCTCAAGTCAACAAGGTCTCAAAATAAGGCGAACAAAACAGAAAGCTCATGATAGAAGAGTAGCTATTTTAATTATTTAAAGCAAACAAATTAAATTATTTGGTTCTCTACAAATTGTGTCTAACAAAACTTGAAGGTAGTCACAATGTAGTATTTTTAAATGTTTAATTTACTTAACAAAATATTCCAAATTCTTCCTTTTTTTTAATTTCTATTCGTCAGGCTGTCCGTTTGAGATATTTTTGTAAATAAAGCATAAAAATATTGTAGTGCTGTAATTAATTGTTTATAAGATACTATTTTTACTATATAGCTACAATTGACTCTTATTCTAAGCAAAGTTATAAAACTTGGTAGATATTCTGCCAAATGTTAAAACTTGATGTAAAATAAATAAAGAATATAAATGTATGGATGTACACACTTAAGAATGAGTTATACATATTATTATGATGTATGTGCCTGCTGTAATATGAAATTGTTATTTTTAATTCGTTTAGTCAGCGTACAAATTTTAAGGCTAATAAACATTTTTTGTGTAAAATATATTTCCTTTTATTTTGTGTACCTACCCCAACCTCTCTTGCCTGTAATTTGTACTAGTTGGGGAAGATTTTCCCCACTTCGCCGAGCTGTAAGCCCCTTTGTCAGCTCATCTCATGCATGCTGAAACATAAGTTTTTGTGCTAGAAGTAAAATTTCTGCCGTTTATTTAACTTTTTAAATATTTATATAAATTTTAATAAACCTGAAACTTTGATCTGGGTATAAAGAACCTTTTTTAGGAAACAAGAAACTTCAAAATTATATCAAAAAATATTGTTTAGATGGTTCTAGTTCCAAGCATTGGCATACAAACAAAAACAGCAACAAGATTAAATCGGTATGTGTAGTATTGCGATTTTTGCTGATATTTTTAAAAATCCATTTAAAAAATGTTCCAGTCAAATTAACTACCTATATTTGAAAAAATTCTTCAAGAAGTTTGAGTAATACGTTTATATTTACTGTACAAAACGTAGTTTTTACTAAAACAATAGTTAGGTATCTTATGTTAAATCAAAAAAAAACGATTTTTTTGGTTCTACGTGATTTTATTATCAAGTTAGTGACAATTGTTTCGCCTTGTAAGGGCATTATCAAACAGTTTGATATTATCAAGTTAGTGACAATTGTTTCGCCTTGTAAGGGCATTATCAAACTGTTTGATAATGCCCTTACAAGGCGAAACAATTGTCACTAACTTGATATAATAAAATCACGTAGAACCAAAAAAAATCGTTTTTTGATTTTAACATAAGATATCATGGAGTTCTACAAAATAAATGCCATATCAATCAATAGTTAGGTACACTGAACGCTATTTTTCCGCTGCATGCCATGATACGGGTAGTATGGCAATCATAACACACTTTTATTAAATAATGAAACTAATTTTGAAATACTCTTCAAATAAATAAGTAATCGGCAGCCTTTCACAAAAAGTTCACCACAGATTTATAATATGTCAACACGGTAGGCAAAATGTATACGGTGGTGCTCACGCGATTGACTGAACACAGGCGCAGCCAGAAAATCACGCTGGATTTATGAACATCGAGATCAAATTCATCAGTTTGTATGGAAAATCATTGTCCTAAGCATACGTTTCATTCTTCGCTGGCAACGATTTGACATGTTTTTTCATACTAAGTGGTGAATTCACCGGCTAAGCACCCGGTTTTGCGATCACTGCTTATAGTCATAGGTATAATATGTAAAAAATATACTTGTATATGTAAATAGCATTATTTGTTTTTAAATTCTCGAATAATTTTGTACTCAAATTACTCTCTCCTACATTTTTGTTTTATTTTTGTTATGGTTTTGGTATTTGTGTTCTGGATGTGGTATTTTCAAATACGTATAAATATAGATATACATATTTTAAATGCAAGCATTTATGTAAAAATGTTACGTAATTGAGGACTGCAGATTTTTTCAAATAAAAATTTTGGTTTTCCCTATTGTTTTACTAACAAGTATTCACATTTGAACAAACATGAGATTTGCGTATTTTGCGAATGCGTCGTAAATAAACTTATTTAAAGAATTCATTTCGTAAATTATTCTAGAACACATTCTCTCCCGCCTTTTTATCGCGCCTAAAGATAATCACTTTTCTTTCTGCGTGTTTTGGCTCCATTCGTCAAAGGAGTTGACAAAAGTTGGTCTTTGAAGACTTTATCAAATTCATTATTATTATACTTTGGGAAACATAAGAATGTAAAATGTGTCGTAAATATAATTATTTGAAAGTTGAACAAAATATAACCAAACAAATCTTTATACAATTCATCGCAGGTATTTTTCATGAAATTTTAAAAGCTTTTTATAACGATAATAAAGTTCGATGTGATTTTAAAATAGAGTAATCCATATTTAAATTGCCAACAAAACAATATCCGTATTATTTACTTTATCTTTACATATTTTTTTCCAAATTAACCAGTATAAAAGTGCACCATTCTGCATACAATAATTATTCAATGACTATTATGGATACCAAATAATACCTATATTACGCCAGAAGATAGTGCAATTTGTATTCTTAGATTAAGTTAAATTTTAAGAGCAGAGTTATTAAGAGCTCTTATGAAGTTTTCAAGATGAAAATTTATTTATGATTATTTGAGAAATTTCAGCCAGTATCTCGCCATAGTCCGCTCTAGGGTGTGCGTTGGAGCGGAAGTTACGCCGCTACAGTACCAGTGTAAAGTTCCTGAGCACATCCGGACAAAGCTTCCTTGAGTTCCCGTTTCCATGGCAACTGACAACTCGAGCCTCGGCCGCTGACAGTGTTCCGAGAAAGGACTTGCTTGTATCCACTCTGTAAGGCTTATTTACTGGTCTTTAATGAGACGATAAAACTAGGATAAACAGGAAATGAAAGCGTAAAACTACGCCTGTTCCTACCTACCAACTATATTAGGTATACTCCTAACTCCTATGGGCTATTTCCTCCTATTTCTGTAAGGTTATGATATGTACCTAGTACCTACCTAGTCTTAAAACAAAATGTGAACGCTTTCGAATAATTGAATAGGGTAAAATAATGTATGTTTGAATACATATATTGTATAATATATTGTAATAGTCTCGGAAAATAAAAATAAAATGTCCACAAGTTTGTTATCTTTTTAGAGTTTAGTTTATATTTTGAACATTTTGAGATAGTAAAATTTATTACTATAGAGTATATAAAGGTTATAGAACCATGCAACTTTAAGTTTGATAAATAGGTGCGATGATGATGATGATGAAATAGGTTGTCCACTGTTGACAAATCGTCGGCAGTTTGCGTCAGAGCTGCGGGACGTGGACTTGGCTTGGGGGGATGCACGGGAGCTGGCGGCCGATCGCTCGGCCTGGAGGCAGTTTGTGGAATCCATATGCTCAACATAGGGAGCGGATATAGTATTTTATTTATTTACTTATAGACGGCGCAATTGCCTTTTACAGAATTGATTAAATGATGATGATGATGGTGAAATAGGTAGGTAACATTGGGAAATTTAAATTAATGTACAAACCTGCAAATTATACCACGATAAGTTTTCCCTTAAAAACTGTGGTATCGATATATGCATAGACAAATTTAACAGGGCCAATTAAAACGCATTTTCCTAGTGCAAAATAATCGTAATTTCATATACTTACGTAATTAAATTAAAAAATGCAAGCAACTGAAAATCCGTCTCATGAGTTTAATGATTTCTTCAAAATACATTTGTTAGAATATTTTATCAAACCACGGTACCATAATAAAACGTAATTTTATTATTAAGTCAGTTGATTAGAAAAAAGGGGAATTGAGAGCGTGGTGGATCTAACTCCCACCCCCGGTCCCCGACCCGCCCCCGCCGCTCTTATTGTCTCATGTAAAATATTTGACACTTTTACGAGCAGCGCGCGGCAAGGGATTGTACTTGATTGTAACTTAAACTAAATTATTATTATAATTATTTAGGGCCAGCTTTGTCCACTCTCACATTATACTCTCCATAGAGTTATTCGTTATTTATTGTAGAGCAGCACAATATCGAATGGAAATTACCACTAAACTTTAAAATAAGTTTTCTTTCCTCGTACATAAGCTGGGTATACCTACGCGAAATACATCGCACCGTGATCACAAAAAATGAAAACATTATTATGTTATTAAAGCAAAAAAAACTGCGCTAGGCTCGATTCCCGGAGAAAAAATCAAAAGTGATTTTGCTCATCCTGGGTGTTTGTGATTTTACCCTCTTTTATTGGGCCTCCTGGCCTGTTGAGGTGGTTAAAAAAATAAATAAACTTATTTTGATTGCTTTTTTAAACATTTTACTTATCATTGTTGTTATTATTTTTTGTTGTTATTATACATAGGTAAAATTTGTTATTATCAGGTCTTATGTTCTATTGAAATAACAAATGAGGCATATAGAAACAAAGGCGTAAGTGTCCACTTTCTTCAATTGTTGGCAATCACGAAATAACGTTTGTTTAGTTTCGCCATTCTGCCGTTTTTGTATTGGACACTGCCGTTTTTAAAATTAAAAGTATTAATGTTTTTTTGAAAAACAAATATTCTATGGAGAAAATACATAGCTTTTCAAACAAAACTGCATATTTAACCCATTTTCGACTGCAGTCCGCCTTTGTTTCTATATGCCTCAAATATTGGTGTAGTCCCCTAGCCTACCTGACCTCTAAATTTAGTGGCCCAAATTCGTCGTAGGTCTATGTTGATTTGTTTATTTATTTGACCTTACAATATAAATAGACCATCAGCTAACTCATATCTAAGTTGTGTTTATTCGGAAGTAACACAAATACAATCACAGTATGAAACCTGAAACACTTGTAGATACTACAAACCTTCTTTTAAAAAAATACAATACCGTTTACAACTTTCAGAAATTTAATACCTATAAAAATGAAGTATTAACTTAAAAGATTTATTTTATCTCTTGTTAAGATCGGTATACCTATTTTTATTTATTTAATTATTTTTAATTCGTGGCTGTTTTCCTTTTAATGTCTCTTCTAGAAAATGTGGAAGTACTAGTGAGTTTACTTTAGGTACATACTTATATATGTACAATGTACATATAATATTTTAATATCATAAAATATGATGGTGCCTTACTGATGTTAGAGTGTCTCTTGATCTTTATATTACAAGCCTACAGTGTGACACAATTTAATAAGCCTACAGCATCCCTCTTTTTGATATTCATGGAAAAATAGGAAGAAAAGTAATTTCCAATCTTGGTAATGAATTCCATGTCGACTAGACTTGTCACCCAAAGTATTATTATCCTGTACAAAGGAGCTATGGCGTTCTATCCCCCCGAGACCCGTACCCTGTACCTACTAGAACTAACCCCAACGCGACCCCTGTCTTATTTTTATGATTCGATTATTATGCATTGAGGGATAGGCTGTTATGGGTTCCCTTTCTGCTGTATTTTTCTTCGGATGCCGAGGGATTTCCTTTACAAAGATTTAGTTTTCACGATAAATACGAGAAGGTATCTTACATAATATTATACGACAACATTATTGTAAATATAATTTACTTGTGGTATATATTTTCGCTACTCATTTTTTTAGTGCTGTAAGTAACAAATATTTTTACATTTTTCTTTAGTTTTGGGTAATATATTGGCAACATGGTAGCTAAGGGATTAATTCAAAGAATTTAAAACTTCTGTGTATTCAATTATTCATAATAAAAACTAAAAAAGATAATGACACAAAGCAATGAAATAATGCTAATGTCCGTAACATTTTTTTATTTTGAATGGGAACGAAATCCATGAGAAATTAATACCTTGTTATGTAGAGTGGATGGATGATATTAAATAAATATATGTTACAAGAGTATACCTACAGTCCCGTTGAGCAATTTTAACAAGTTACAGAGAAAAATATTTATTTTTATCAATCCACGGGGATTTTCTTTATGTTTTATGTCATCTATTAGGTTTGTAAACTTCAAAATGCATGGTTTTATGTGTTGTCATTATACCTACATAAATTGTCGGCCGAAGAATATTCAATGCGTTTATTACATATATTGTCATATATTTTTTTAAAAATTTAATAGGGGATATTAATCTCCAATCAGAAAAATATGTGTGAACGTACCTTAATTCGATAATTATCTTACGTAAAAATAGTATCATTGAATAAAACTATAAATCGATCATGTAACTCGATAGAGTTTTAACATTGCGTCTGGTTAAACCAGTTAATGATTAATAATAGCGCAATAATTCTAATATTATCACCACCATGTCCATTTAACGTTACAATGTGTGGAAGATGAATGTATTTACTGACTGTCGTGGTATGGGTCACCTTCCTTGTTGGTACCTACTCTGCCTATTTACATGAGACATTGTCACAAGTAATGCACTCACTACCAATCTATCCATCTGTTGCTATGCGAAGTCAAGATGCACATTTGAAATGCTAAATTATTCGAAAAAGAATTCACTAGAAGGGGCGTTTCCATACAAATTTTCTAAAAAATACGCTTCCTAGGGTTAATTTTATAAAACCACTTATCAAATTCTACCGTCTAAAGACTTCAGCACTTAGCCAATGCACAAACTGTGTGACGTAGATGTCTAGTAATGACGTAGATGCCTATTGATGACGTAGTGAGTGACTTAGTGGGTAAATAGACACCTCAGACACGGAAGCGGGTATTTTTCAAGTATGGAAGGTCACTTCTCACTTCTCAGAAATTATTGTTCGAAGGATAAACTAGTTGGTTTCTTCTTTTGTTTAAAGATAGCAGATAGAATATTTTTATCATATACCTAATTTTTTGGGCTCTGAGAAGAGATTAGATCTCTACCTAAGTACTCTATATACCTACATAAATATATCACACCATGAATGTAGGTACTATACTGCAGTCGAAAATGAACTGAGAATATGTACCACGTTATACCTACGTATAGCTCATATCGACCCTCACATTTCAGCCCAAGAAACATGTTTCTATCTCTTTCTTATAATTGAAATAAACTCCAATTTCTGTGAAACAGAAGTGAAATAAAATCAGTTTTTTCGATTTCCCAAAAAATTGAGTTTTGCAGTTTAGAATTCATGGTGTGATATGCATCGTAGGTATCCGCATCCGCATAATATGAAATATTTGAATGTGAAAATCACAGTAAATATTTTAAATTGACCCGCAGCGGGAATCGAACCGCATGCATGACACCCCAGCGCGTTAACGTTACACCACGAAGCGGACAAATAAATGAGACACGAAATTATCTAAAGAAAGCGGTGCACCGATCAAATAAATGATATGTAGGTACGAAAAGCCATTGAATAATTGAACATTTCCTTTTTATCTCGTTGCATTGTGTTGCAGTTCAAGGCTTTTAAGTAGGTAGGGGCAATCTGCATAATATTATAATAATACCTAACATTGACATTACCATCATTCTGCACGTGTAACATTCTCGACTTCTTGCATGAGTACCGCTCCGATGCTAATACGAGATATAATTAGGTTTGCAAAAGTTATAATCCAACTGCAGCAGTATTCTACATGCAGGTTTAATAGATGCAGTCATTTTTATTACTTGGTAAAGGAATTGCAAGCCAAGTTCAGTGGGTGCTATACTTTATCATTCCTTCTTGAAACCTGACTGAAACAAGGGTATCTCAGTGTCATACTCGTTTTAATTTTAAAGTCAATATAAATACAACAGTAATGTTTACATAGATGTTTTAACTGTGACAAAAAAAAAAAAAAATTCTGTAATAGGTAGATAGGTATGCATTACGTATCACGCTGCTATTTATATACCAATTTTTCAAAGAAACGCGTGTTTTTTAAAAGTTTACCTAAATAACTGAAGAGTGCAATTTTTCAAAGAGACTTAAGTAAACAAAGATAGTTTGGAGAAAAAACCATTTTTTCAGACTAGGGCTGTGATTACCAAAAATATCAACATGTAGACATTAGAGGTCGTACGATGAGGGTATCGAAATACATAGAAAATCGACTATACCTACAAGGGTAGATATCGGCCTAGTACCCAGGTCTACATGTCACTATATTGGATAATCACCCAAACAGATTTTCAAATCACATCACGTTGATTCATGTACTCAAAAAAATAAAATGTTGCAATTTTCTTTAAGAGCTGTAAGTCATAAAACTTGAGTAATTTTTTTTAAATCTTCCATTTTTGTTAGGCTACACTGCAGCGATACTCAACCTTTTTTTTCTTGACCATATATATACATAGCAACATCATACTGGTATGACGAAAAAAATCTTCCTTCTTTCTCAAACATCTTCATTACAGTGTTGGACATAGGCCTCTCCTTTATTTCTCCATTCGTCCGTATATGCGCCACCACTATGCTCCTGCAACGTTCTTTATGTCGTCAGACCATCTTATTTTTCGTCTTCCTATAACATATCTTTGCCCCGTTCTAGGTCACCATTCCAGCACTTTTGATATCGAACAATCGTCAGCTATATATATATATTTATCAATATTGTATTATATTGGTCGGTATGTATAAAAAAATAGTAAATAATGTCAAATACTTCTAAGAGGGTAACATTTTTTTTTAGTAACGTCAATTTTTATAACATCACATTTTTAAAAATTTTTGTTTAAAAAGATTCGTACTTGTTATGCAGTTTACGAATATGAAAAGTCTATTAAAGAATAGGATTTTTAATTTATTTTAATTACACAATTTTAGAAAAATCACTCAATCGATTTTGGAGGAAAAAATTGTTGAGTGTTGGAATCAAGAACATTGTTTACGAACAGAATTTCTCCTTTGATTTAAGTTTCCGCTTCTACAAATATATATTTTCTACGCACTTTTTACTTGTCAACTGTCATCTTCAAGTTTCAATTGTCAATGTCAATTTAATTGTCAAAACTTTGCTAACCACTAACCACTTTGCTAACTAGCTAACCACTGGCACTGGACTTATTACTGGAAGCAGATCATATATTTATAAAAAAACATATAATTATTTAATTTTATATTTTCTAGGTGGAGGGTTATACACGAGTTTTGTTCGTGGTTTTATTCTATAGGTTGTAAGTGATTCACACGCGCCAGGACTGCGTCACGTACAGTTCAATAATTTGAACAAGGAGTTAGAACTAGTTCTGGCATTTTGCATTTCAGTCTTCATGTGGTCTTAGTCGGTGCTTAGCTGCTTAGTCGTTTCGAATCTTTTGTAGTTTACGGTTGCGTCTTCCGTTGTAAATTTATATATTTGTCTTATAAGCTGTTTGAGTGGATATATTTAAACATTTGTGATGGCTAGTTATTTTAATAAACTGATGTCCAGTAAGCAAGCTGTTTTATCCAGAAACTTTACGGCCCTTCAAAATGTACCTGGACCTACAGTTGAAACAGGTTTGTGTTTATTTACTATTTGGTAACACATCTCTTAAAAAATATAACAAATATTTTGTCAACACTTTTTACAAGTAGAAATAATTACACAAATGTACATAAGGAAAGATGCTTTCTCATTATGTATTTTTTGTTTTAATGCTCTATGACATCACAAGAAATGATTCTGCTGCACGCCGAAAATGTATTTGTATCTTGTATTAAAATATACTTTGTTGATCATATATCTCAAAATGAATGTCTGTAAATAGTTTTTACTGATCATTGAACATCAGTTTTAATTTTCATCAGAAACTCGTTTTGTTTTTTCGCACTTTTATTGCATTGCAACGTAATTTATTATTTTTTTATTAGACTATTTTTTTATTATATCTTACAATGTTCTTTTTCAGATTTAACTTGCTTTTGTTTGATCAATAAAACTTTATTACTTTTAATAGTTAGGTATATTGGGTTATAGAACACATTCTTATTCACAATTTTGCATATTTTTATATTATGAAGATTTCCCTGAAACAATTCATATAAAATGTATTCACTTAACGAGTCATGCGTCACTTCATTTTAGTCCAATGAACCATTCAGGAAACATCACAATTTAAATTTTCAAGCGAGTATAATTTGTCAATTAAAATTATTTGAGTAGTGAAAGACGAATTAAATAATTCCCCCTTTTTAAAATTGAAATATAAAATTGTACTTTTCATGGAAATGTCGGTTAATACGTCAAAATTTTCCAAGCCTCCTGAAAGGCTTTTTAAATGGTCTATTGGACAAATATTACTAAATGACAAGACGATGAGGGTATTTTTACGGAAAAATATTTATTAAAAACATAAAAAAATTTATTGTAGGGTCCTTCAAAGTAAACAATCGCCACGAGCTTCACATGACGGCACCTCGCACATACCCGTGTGCGGCCGCACTGAAACTTCCCGACAACTTCCAGGACATCAACGCCTCCGAAGTCGGATGTTTCTCTCCGCTCCGCTCCAGGGATATCTCTGGATCCGTCATTTCCACTCAGGACTACTGGGAAATCCCCCAGGAATTTCCTAAAATCGACATAACAGTAGATTCCGACCCTCACATCGGGCCTTACGATTGTCGCGGCGCAGTAAGTCTATCGTCGTCGATGCAGAGTAACGTTCCCAGTCCGTTTGGTGGGCAGGGGGGCATCTTGGGTATGCCGGGCTCCCAGTGGGGACAGGGCCACAAGTACATCTCCGACTACTGCCAATCCTCGCATTACTTAAACTTACGCAACACTTACAGCCGCGCGATGCACTCCGCTAAATCAGGTACAAGCCGTTTATATTCCACTGGCATCTTATCATCTCCTCAATCTACTAATCTGCTAACTTGTAAATGTTTACGCAAGGTGTGGGGCGCCACGTGTGACAGGAGAGGGATGAGCGATACGCCCCCGAGTCGAGCTCAGAAGCTGAAGACGGCCGTGGCGACATACGGCTCCACTGTTATTGTCTTCCATATCACCATCTCTCTTATCTCACTCGGGGGCTTCTATCTCCTTGTCAGTAGGTACGGTATAAGTATTGATATAACTCTTACATTACCTGCAATTTAATACATCTCGCCATCAAAACCTATTTACTTTATCAAATTGTATTCAAGTATTTATCATTATCAATTACTTAAATAAAATACTTTGTTTCTTATGAACAATGAATAACTACAATGTGAGTGCTTCTAATATAAATTTTATATTTATCATTAACAATTTTATTCAATATTTTTTTTGAAAAAAATTTCAATCTAAGAGTTAGGGATTAGCAATGGCTTAGTTAAAAAATAAACCATTGAAAACCAATAAGAGATAGATCAAATCATGACATATGTTTTGGTTTTCTTAGATATTAGTAAAAATTTCCATAATATTTCATTTTAAATCATAATTCATGCAAAATAGTGTGCTAATCTCAAAACGAATTTTTTTTTGGCTTAGTCTGTTTTTAAGTATTTTATTTAAGTAATTCTTAAACCCAGTAATAAACTATTTTTAATCTTATGTTTTTATTTTTATTGAGTAATTCTAAGATTCAATAGTCGTAATGAAAAAATGAGAGTGTACATAAAACATGTGGTTTTGTGTGGGTATTATTCCATTGTGACTAATATTGACTAATGTTAATGTCCTACAAACTTGGTCATATGTCATGTGTAAGTATTATAATTATTGTTTTAAAATAAACTTTCTGTAAATTAATATTTCACAAATGCGTTGTTGAAGTTTGAATATAATAATGTAACTTTTTTTCATTAAAAAAATGAAAATTAAATAAAAAAGTAAAAATATATATATACAAAATAATCATACTCTTCCTTCACAATATGAACAACATGTGTTTTGAAGTTTAAATACTTTTTTTCTAAAAAATTCATATATTGTCAAGAGGCATTACAACTCATAATTTTTTTAAATACAACTTCTATCCAAAAAGTGATATTGAATTTTGATGCTGAAATTTTTTTATGGACAGTGTGATTTTTCCTCTCCCAAATAATAGTAGTAATTATTTTTAAATCTTACAAAGAAACGATTAAATTATAAACAGTATAGACTCGCAATTTAACTAAGCCAAAAGGGTATCTAATAAGATAATACTTCATTGCAATATACAAATTATGTAATATTTTACGTAAACATCTAATTTTAAAGCTCTTCTTTATCACATAATATGAATAATTTGAACTCAAAACATTACATCTACTACTGTACTCATAATCAAATTACCTGGTGTTTTTTTTCGTTAGAAATCAAAATAGGAAATAAAAATATTAAATCAATAACATGCTGAGGGCTGTGTAGTCGAAAGTAATTTTGGGCTTTAGGGAGTTGGTCTCTCTTTACCAAAGAAGGAAAAAATGACCGAATTAATAATTAATTTGTGTTTTTTACAGTGGACTAGACGTAATGGCTCTGATTGACTACCTCGGTATGACGGAGACACTTATGTCCAAGAAAGTGACTGCTAATGCGGGAACATTTGTTGTCGCTTATGCTGTACACAAAATATTTGCACCAGCGAGAATAGGCATAACTTTAACAGCAACCCCTTTTATTGTGCGGTATTTAAGAAGAGTTGGAATGTTGAAATCTCCCAAACCGCAAGCCTAATATATCTGTATTAATTACAATATATATTATAGTTAATAACATCTCAAATAGATTTAACAAAAAAGGGTGAAAAAATTGTTTAGCTTTAATTCATTAAGGTATTTAATGATTTCAATATGTTATTGTTTTATAATAATATACTATCTTACATATTTGTATAATAATACTTTGTACAGTTCTCTGAACAGGTTGTCCTGGTGAGGACTCTTATTTAAGTTGTACTAAAAATATTAGAAAATAAAGATGCGTCACTCAGTGTGAGAAAGAGAATATATTATAATATGCTCTTCATTTTCGAGCGCAATATGTTATGTAAGGTCAAACACCTGACCCTTAGTAGCCATATTGAAAGTTATATAGACTGGTTTTATGTAAAAACTATGTTAATTCTAGGCGGCCTCTGTTCTCCGGCGTTAAGATGCACGATACGGAGGTTCCGGGTTTGACACCCGGTGAGAGCACAAAAATAAAAAGTGACTTTTCTCAAGCCTAGGTGTTGTTCCCCTCTGCTATTGGACCTCCTGAGCTGTTGAGGTGGTAAAATAAAAAAATCTGCCAGAATATGGTCAGATTTTTTGGTTAAATTAAGATTTACAACAGTTGAAGTAGCGTAAGAATATTTTTTTGTTATATTATTGTCACATAATTTTGTATTAAATATTTTTATATTTACTATTGTTCTTATTTCTTGGTCCTGTAAGTCAATAGTCCTCAAGCTTGGATTGATGATTGATATACTTTAATTTTTAATGTTAGAAGCCAAATCTATGTAACTTTGCCTGTTGACGTACATTTAAATTAAAAAATACACAAATACAAGCATTGACAGATATTGCAACTGTGCATTTGAGTGTATGTCAAAATGAGGTAGGTTGGGTTTCTAGTGTTTTAATTTATAGAACTAATAGGATGGAGCGGCCGTGGTCTGAACATCAAGCTTCGTACGTAAAACTCTAAAAAGATATTTTATTTTGGAATGGTAGAAACTGTTCAGTTACTTGGATGGTATTAAAATTGACTAAAGGTATTTGAAATGTGTTAAACAAAATATCCCGACACGTATATAAGCCTGCCACGCCATGCCAAATACCACTTTTCCTTATGCGCATAGGGCCCTGCATCATACTCTAACAGCAGTGAATCTTGATCATTAGTTACGTGAAGGCAAGATGACCAGTCTTATGCTCTGTCAATATAGAAAATTGAATTCTTGGCACGCTGAAACTAATAAGTTCTTGTATCTAATCTCTAACTATTGCACGTAATTTGATACCAACCAACTCCCGATGTCTATGCCGCCAGGCTAGGTCTTCATCACTATACCATATCCGCTTCCTATATGGAGCATATGGGTTTCCATAAACTGCTTCCAGGCTAAGCGATTGGTCGTCGAGACTAGATAAAATATATCTTTTCATATTATGGAAAATAAAAGTGAGTTTTTTTATTATTAACAAAATACTGCTTTATTTTTTAATCATGTTTGCATGAAGATCAATTTTCAAACTACTGTAAGCCGGCATCGTACTGAGCTGAGCCGAGTTGGAACCAAAGACTGCCGAAAAAAGCGCAGACGTTTGCTGCATTCTTCTTGTTTTTAATTCAATTGTTTCATGAAAAATTTTAATGTCGCGGGCATCAATTTTCTATAAGTTAAATATTTATTATGACATCAAACTTTACACTGTTGGGTGGAATTTATTTTAGATGTGTGATTTATTACAAACCTGTAATAAAAAAAAACATTTCGAAGATCTAGGGTGAGGTAATAACAAACATTTTAGAAAACAGATAAGTTTATATGTATGTATATTATTTATTTATAAATCTTTCAATGTTTCAAATATTCATACAAAATGAAATTTCTCACATCCGTAATATAATTTACAAAGAATAAAAATAAAACACTCGTAACATCGCCGGAATGATTACGCAAGAATAAATGCAAATGGCGCAACATTTACATCTCCAATGCATACGTTTAACGAGAAGGGAACATAAATGATTACGGGGTCAATGCACGACTTGGCACCTTGTGTCCTTATTGGTTAAAACACTCGAAGTATCACAACACGAGCTGGTCTGTGCTTCCCACTGGAGGTGGGGGGCCCTACGCCCGAGTGTATTTGCCCCAGATGTGGAGCATGAACACGGAGGCAATGAACACCAAGGACATCACCAAAACGGGCACTGGACCACTGGAACAAACAGACACATTTACATGTTTATTTTCTAAATTTCTTAATGTCGATAGGTTCAGTTTTTGGAATTCATGACACTTCACTACCAGAATAATAGTGACACATCTCAAAATAACCATTTTTAAAGAACATTTTGTCCGTGTTAACATATTTAACAATAAAATGATATTTTTGTATATGATTTGTGAAACTTCCATCTTACACATATACACTGTTTTTTTTTTAAATGTAATTTAAATTACAACAATTCAATCAATGGAATCCCTAGGTTCAAATCCTGTTCCACCAAAACTTGCAAAATGTATTTTTGAAAAAATACAATGGATATTTTTTGCTGTGAATATAAAAAAAAATTTGTACAATTTTATTCAATTTTGGGTACAACTAATAATTAGTACTATTCATTGTTATCACTGGTTAGGTGCCGATGTATACTGCGATGTTTAAACTTGCAGACAAACCACATTGTCTAATAGATTCAATTGCAGCCCGTTAATAAATTCAAATTTGCGTACCAGCAGCTAAATTTCCAACTTGCACTCTGGTTATACTGGCCACTTTAAAATCGCCATATATGCATATTCTTATAGACGGATAACGGACAAAGAAGTGTAGAGTTTCTTACACTTTGATCCCGGGGGAGTCGTCTGTGTAGAAGCGCCACATGCCCCCCGAGGAGGTGCCGGTGTTTCGGTTGCGCGCGCTGGTGGCGGGCGCGGCCTTACGCTGACGAGCCGTGCCGGCTGAGGGCACGCGCGGCGCCCCCGCCTTGCTGGGCGAACGGCTCCCCCCCGCTCCCACGGATGTGGCGCTCGGTGAAACTGGCTACAACAGACAAATATACAAAGTTTATCAAGAGTAAAACATGCACCTATATCTCCCGAGAGCCATAAAAATGCTTGCCTATCGTATTAGACATTAACCCGGATGACCATTACGTCAGAACTACATAATGTGGACCATATTAAACCTTATTTTGGAGTTTGGAGTCAGTTTGTGGATACCATAAATTAATATACTCCTCAATAAATCTCTACTATAACTTGGAGTTGTTCCTTTGTTGGCTACCCGTTGGATATCTGTTGAATATGTAAAGAATACTTATAAACAAATCATGGACTGTCATTTTATTTACGAGATTCATATGAAGATTCAACGAACTTTATATAGGTTATATTTAACTGAAGCCGAAGTTTAAATTAAAACTGCACCCTGCCTATAAGAACGAAAGAAGACGTAGCATATTGTACAAATAGTTGACTATTTAAAGATTGATGGTTCATATAAAATATGACCTGCAACATTCCAGTAAGTAAATAAAACAGACAAGACAGGAGTAGGAAAGTATTCATTAATTGCTTTAAAGAAAGAAATAAGTCGGCTTTGTTGAAATGGTAGGTTTGATGGTTTTATACAGAAAGTTCAATATAATTAGCAGTATTCCCAATGACCCAAATTCCGAATGAGTTACATATTTATAATGGATAAATAGAAAATAAGTAAGTATAAATTTATTCAAAATATCTCACAAGACAAAAACACTCAGACTATCAAAAGGCAAAGGCACACGTAGAGAGCGGTGAACGACGAAAAAAAAGCAAACCGCTACACGTCGCAGAAACGTCACCACATCACGATAAAAGTGTTACTATATAAAATATATTAAAAATATGAAAAAAGTACCTACTAGCAATGACCGATAAATAACTTTGACCGGATTTTCCCACTAAAATTATCCTTTTTTAATAATAAAAATATACAATTTTTATAGAAAATCTTTTTTAATGTATTATTTTGTATTTTTGATGTATCTCCATAAAAATATATTTTCTTATTGAAAAAAAAAGGTAATCCAAAGTTTTTGTAGGCTTACCAAAATATTTTTTATAGGGTCTATCAAGATGGTTATATTTTTGTCTGTTAACATATTTTTTACATGTAAAAATACCAAATCGGCCTTTCAAGGTTTTTTTTATTGGCTAATAAATTAAAATGAAAAATCACAAGACGACAAGTGCAAATATTCTTTCTATTGGTTAATAAATAAATGAGATACACAAAGTTAAACGTAAATATTTTTATTTCTGGCTGAAAAGGTAAAATGAATATCTGATGGTGTCTGACATCACGCTATACGGAGAGGGAAAGCGCTTTACTTCGAGTAATATGTAATAGTTAATCCTCAAAGACTCTGTCTGTCCTTTTCTTTCTACCTCAATGGAAATACATGATCACGTTACACTACTAGCAACGTAATGAAATTTGAGTTTTTGGGTAAGCGAATTTTGTAAATAAAAATTATAGCTGGAAATATTAATTTTAAAACTATTGTATAAATATGTAGAACATATCAAATCTCATATTCCTTCCTTTTGACCATATTTTTATGATGTAAATTTTTTGCTACAAATAACCAAGTCTGTATTTTGGGTGACATTACTGGTGTCCAGATATCTTTTTTTTTCTTTCTGTATTTGAGTACTACTTTGGACATTTGAAGACAGACAAATAAAGTTTTTATTGAACATCCTGTAACTAGCAATACCTCGTTAGCAAAATGCGGTTCTAAAACGCCTTAAACAGAGAGATCAAAATAGCCTTGTTCTTTTTAGTTGACTTGAAAGTACACATACAAATAAAACACAGATAGTACAATTTGAAAATTTTATTTTTTTTTAAATAAAGTTTAAATAATAATAACCATTTTATTCAAATCTACAAAATTTTCAGATACATATATATGCTGAACATATATTTACAAAAAAGGAGTTATTCTGCAACCATCGCTTCCAAAAGGAATCTCAGTTTGGGCCCATTATTAGAAATATCAAGTATCTTGACTGGCCTACCATCCAACAATCTCCCACTTACATACGATTTAATCACAGTTAATACATTTTAAAGAGCACGAAATATCTTTGGGAGTGAAAAATTGAAATTTGTACCAAAGTTTGAAACATTAACATATTTCTCAGGAAACCAGTATTATGCAGAGCAGACAAAAATAAAATACATTAAAATTAATAATACGTATTATGTTTGTCTAAATCTAAATTGGTAAGTTTATGGCTTAAAGTTGGCAAATTAAACCAGCAAATGGAATACAAATAAATTGGTGCGACCAACAACCGCAAGTTACGTGCAAATTAAACAGAACACATGTGAAATGACATTGTATCGCAGTAGTTCACAATATTGCATCAAAGTTCATGTTGTAGTGTCTGCGTGGAGCTTCACGCTCGACGAGTAGGTACGAGGAGGGAGAGCGAAGTCATGGCGTCGGGGAACAGGGAGTGGTAGTTGACGAGAGGAACGTACGCCGCAGTGATGACACGGCCCGCGAACCAGCGGCCGTGCAACGAGTTGACGGACGCCACGGCCGTGGTGATGGCGGGACACTTGACGTACACGTTGCCTTGCGGGGAAGCCTTGTCCACGTACACGTGTAGAACTCCACCATGCTTGTTGCACTCTTCTATTACATCATCACGGATTTCTGTATCCCAGTTGGGGTTCAACTCACTGAAACAAGTAGAAAAATATTTTTTAATCAAATAATATAATTATTAGGTTTGTTAGTTCTGGAAGAAAATGCTTCGACTTTAAAACACCTGGTACTTGAAGCTGATAGCTCTTTTTTTAGATTGTTGCGTAATATATATTATGTATAATTTGGTTAAAAGTGTTTTACTACAATAGAAATAAGGAAACTTACGTGGAGGGATCGAACATGTTGTTGAGCATGAAGCACTGAGTGGCGATGGGGGGGCACACCTGGGGCTGCGGCGCCGTCAGCCCGGCCCCCAGGAGCACGGAGGCCGCTGCAGGAGGTACCTATAAAATAAATGCACCATCTATTTACTCCTCATAACAAATTATTATACAAGGGAAATATTTTTTTATTATATGCTAAAAATATTAAAAATTAAATAAATAATTAATTTATAATAATAAAACACTTTTATCACACAAATGTTAAAATCCAACTAATGGATACAAAATAGATATTTGTATTCGAGAAATAGTTGAAAATTATTATTTTAGCATATTAAAATCCCCCAAAATGATGAAACTGTATTATACATGATTTGGGTCTACTAATATATGCCGAGAAATGTTTAAATTCCAAACATTGCAGTCCAAGGATGTTCATATTGAAAGAAATAACGCACTTGTTAACGTCAAATAAAGAAATACCAAAATAGCAATGAAGAATTTTGTTGGCTGATGAAATATTTCGTCAATCTTTTACAAAGGCATATCTTGAATTGGTTGATTTTATAGGATATGACTTAAAAGGAATTTTCTTGGAAAATCTAGCGATAAGAAATTATAAAATATGAATGTAGGGTATTTTGCCAGTTCCAAATTACAGTTAATTTGTCTCCTGTATAATCAACAAATTCAAGTTACACCTTGAAGTTATTGGAAATATAGATGACGATATTTGACTTGGATGTGAAATTATAGAAATTTTGAATATTTCACATGTTCAAAATTATAATCCCACATAACTTAGATAATGCTAACCTGGAAACCAGTTCCTTCAGCCAACTTGAACATGAGCTGCAGCCGGCCAGTGGCACCGAGGTCGATCCCCGCTCGGTCCAGTTCGTCCGTGTCGAACCTGTGGTGAGCCGCCCCCGCGTCCAGCCTCTCCGATACATTCCCCACCTTCATGGGCCGTCCGGCCAACTCAAATCCATTCAGTTGCTCCAGAGCCTTCTTGGCGTCCGCTGCGTGGTGGAACTAAAAATAAAACAAGTCTTACATATTGTTTTATTTATTTTTAAGTTATTTTTGAGAAAACTTTTATTTGGCGTAAATACAAAACAGCTTTGTTGTGTAGCGAATAGCACATTGGGTTACCGTGAAAGGATACCAGATTCGATTTTTAACAGGTTTTTCACATTGATATTTCATGTATGATAGCTTGTAATAGCACTGAAGTAGACTGATCACATTGCCTTCCAAGTAAATACGCTGCACTTGATGCACCATTATAAAGAGAAGTAAGAATACAAATCTCATTTGCTGTCAAAAAATATGCACTGTCTTAATAATAAATGCAGGAAAGGTTTTCACACATAAATAATAATTCGACAATCTTATACAGTGTGTCCTGTCATGCAAAGTGAGATAAGACTAACCCATTTGGTTATTCACTGTCTAGCTTTATCTCACTTCGGATGTGCACTTCATGGCGGGACATCCTGTTTACATAATACTATTTCTGTGAAACAGTGAATGCAATTAGAAATCATTTTTATTTTATCCGTATTTTAGGTTGAATCTCTAAAATGTATTCTGTAGAATTAAAATCAAATGAATATGATAACTAATATATCAAAATCAATAATGATCAAACTCAGTTAATTTAGCATATTTGAATCCCCCCAAACAATGGAAAGTTGTACAAGGTTTGGGTCTACTAGCATATGCTGTTGTATACTATGTACCGGGAGAGAGTAACACTCACCGTGAGGAATCCGTAGCCCTTGGACTTGCCAGACTCGGGGTCCGTGATGAGCTGAATGTTGTCAATTTTTCCAAACGGCTCGAAGATCCCCCTCAGCATGTCCTCTGTAATGTTGAAGTGTAGCGAGCCGACGTAGAGCCGCGTGGGACCGGTGTTGATCTTGGGGGCGAGATTAGGAAGAGAGTTTCCCATTCTATTTTTCTCAGCTTGTGTGTGTTGTACTATAATGGGTACTCCGAGTAATTTTTGTCCGGTTAATCCCAAAGCCTGAAAATAAACAATATTGTAATGTTTACATGAAAACAACTATAATATTACGTTGCTAATATTTAATATTTACAAAAATAAGTTTAGAACATCCACGTGGCAAATTATAACTGGAAAAACACAATTTTAATATTTTGAAAATATTTCATCAAAAAATTATTTATCAATAATTTTTTACTATATTCATTATTTTGTAGTAGGATAATAAAGTATTTTAATCACGGTTAACTTTAGGAGGTAAAAAAGATGCAAATTCAAAAGAAAAAAACTGTAGTAGAATGTTAAAAGTGCAAAAGGGATCTTATGAGCTATAGAATTTTGCACACATCATTTGAAATCTATCGGGGCCTTTATCACAGAGCATGTTCCTAGATAAGGTACAGATCCGATCATGAGTATCACCCTTAATAAATGAAGTTTTCTCACCAGTGGAACACTCTCCGTGTCCTTGAACTCGATGTATGAGATGCCCTTGAAGCGGCGAGTCTTGTTGCAGGTGATGAGGCGGACGTCGCGCACCTTGCCGACGGCGGAGAAGAACTCCTCGAGGTCGCGGGCGCGGATCCGCTGCGACAGCTGCATGCAGAACACTGTGCGCGCGTCGCGCTCCTCGGGAGCCAGGTCGTCCGTGGCCGACGCCAGCGGTACCGGGGGGCCGCCGCGCCGGGGGAACTCCGGGGATCTACGGGTAATCATACATATTAAACCTAACCAGTCCAATGTTGAATCTAACTTGGTTTGGTTTTTTTTTTAAAGTTTTCGGACCAGAAAGGGCCCAAGGCCATGTTTTAAAGGATTTAATAATTTGCATAAGTTGATTTAAATCAAAATAATAATATAAAAATTAGTATATACTTTTTTGTTTTCTATGATAAATGACGGGAAACCTTCTAAATAAAACTCATTTACGCTTGAGAGAATAAAAAACACAGGCTCAAGTTCATTTTGAATATTTTTACTGAGAAAAACCGTAAACCTAACTTTGTAAGAAAAAAAATATGTAAGATTCTAATTGACTGCTGCACTTAAGTGTGTTTGTTGCAACCGAAGACAATTATAATATATAATTTAATATCGCATACTTGAATCCCCCCAAAAAATTCAATTGTGGCAATAATTTGGGTCTACTAGCGTATGCAAAATGAGATCACAATGGTAATATTTCTCAACATGTAATGTTATTCACTCCTATAATTATTGACCATTGGTGTGAAAAATATAATGAATAATGGCATAACAATTAAATAAAACAAAAGTGAAGGATAATTTGAGGACCGTTTTTTCTAAGTGATACATCAAACAAAAGGTAGACTTACTTGGTTCCACTTTTATTCTTCCGCTTATCTGGCTCCTTGTCTCTGCCGGCCCTGTCCCGGTCCCTGTCGCGGTCCCGGGTGCTGGTGGACTCCTTCTCCCGGTCTCCCCGCTCCCGGGGGCGCTCTTCCCTTTCCCTGGAGCGCCTGCTGCGGCTTCGGTCTTGTGATCTTCTCCCATCTCTGCCTCTTCTAAAACATAATCATTCATTATTTCTATCAGCAGACACTGCTATTCGAGATAAGTAATTTCTTTTTAACAACTACTAAATAAAGTGTATATCATTATTGTCAAAATTCAACTAAATTTAGCAAAATATTCCAAATTATATGCAAAGAATAGTTAAAATTGATTTATTTAGCATATTCTGAATCCCCCCAATAAGTTGAGTCTACAATAAGTAAGAATAGGTTACGTTAACTTACCCGGCTCTCTTGGAGTTATCTCTGGGGCGTTCCGTGTGGCGGTGTTTCTCCGAGTGCTTGTCGTAGCGGTGCTTGGAGGAGTGATCATCCTGTCACACAAAGCAGGCAAAGTAGAACCCACCAGCAAACAACACCGCAACAGAAATCAGAATATATTAGTTCACTAGTCATGTATCGCCTTCAACCTCACCCGGCCATGACACCAATCCACGCTTTACAGATAGTGGGGTAGCGCCATTACAGTACAGGGCCAAGTCAAGGGATTGTCAGCGTTCATTAGCCGGGTGACGGTGGACATCGGAGGAGTCCGTTGAATAGCTAAACATGGCACAGCGGAGGGGGGAGGGGTGGACGGGGCGGGGGGGAGGGGCGACACTTACCCTTCACCACCTGTCTAGAGGGGGGGGACAGCCTCCGCAATACTTCTGCAAAAGATACATCCGTCAGCTGAATCTTATAACATTAATTTACTTTAATCCCGAAGAAAAACCCAAGTATTGAATTTATGTTTAAAAACGCTGAAGTTGCCTTTAATTAATTGAACCCCTTAGATAAAAATATGAAGTGAATAGGTATAACAAGAGGAGTTTTGTATAAATCAACAAAATGAATAATCACCTTTGTTTACAGTGTTGGAACAAACAAAGATGGTGATAGTGTAGGAAACCTAAAGTGGGAGAATATGATACGAGGGAAGGGAGAAATGTTAGTCTGCTTCACGGAGCCGGACGCCGCTACCAGCAGCTGGTGGAGCCCCCGTACACCGCCTGAACAGAAATGTTACCATGTCAGCTACTCCATCCTAAACCTCCCACCAACTCAACGCCCGTTATCTTACTGAGAACATTTTCAAGGGCACAATTCTAAAATAAATACTTTTTATTGCAAATTTTACTTTTTGAAAATTCCATAATTCAATAGTATTGTTGCGTGTTTATCATTTTACATAAAAATATGTATTCAAAACGGAGCTAAAAATGTAATATTTAAAAGCAAAAACATAAGCTGGGAAATAAAAAGAATTAAAATTGGATTGAAATAAAAAAGGAATATAAAATTGTTGAATAATCAGTACCTCTCCTCAAGTGTCTCCCAGGTGAAGCAACCTCGACTAATTGCACAAAGTTCTATAAATATAAAGAAAGGAGACCAGATGTCATTTGATTATATATAAAGTTGCACAGAATGAGGGTTATTGCATGTGTTGTCTGAGACACGACAGTACTAATTAGAGCGCATGAGCACTCCGAGTGACGAGCCATGAGAATATAAGGCAGGAGCGAGATGCTAAGGAACTGTAGCTCAGAGATACTCACTTTCTTGTACGGGGCCTCCAGCATGGCCTCTACGTCCAGATCTTCCGCCATCTTGTGAATCTGGAAACATTACACACAGTTCATTAGATATACAACCTTCTAGAACACTCCAAAATGCGTTACATACTTTTATTTTAACTCTAATCTATACTTTATGTAAAGACATATGTATGCACAGTTGTAAAAACAATATAAATAATGTAAACGTAATACGAATATTCTGTACAGGAATGCGATGCGATAAAAGAGATAACATTTCTGATTTTTTTTAAAAAGTATCTGTGTTAGAGACAAGTGTATGAGGAAAATAATACAATAAAAATGCACATCAGGAAATTCTCTTCAATATTTAAATTATCAATGAAAACAATAATCCGTATTTCTTTATCTCAATAAATTAGCGAGGCGTGAACATTAACGATGATAAACTAACTGTCGATAAGAGATTTTGAACAGTAAAAAATGCTAATGCGAATATTATTTTGGTTGCATTTATTTCCCACTATAGTTTACGGTAAACCAGTAGGACGCTAATGACTATATAAAAAAAAATACATGCGGTTCGCGAAAAAAAATACTCATCAAACATCCAGTTGAGATAATGACTAAAATCACACTAAAATGGCGAGGGATAAGGATGCCAGAGCCCGATGGACATTTACATTATAATAAAAGTAAGTATATTAAATATTAAGGCACATTTCACATAAAAGCAATAATAAATACATAATATACAGTAGTAATTAAAGATAAAAATCAACAAAAATATTGCACACAAGAAAATATATTTTATATCTTACAAGTAATAAAATACATTATGTAGTCATGGTAATTAAATCAATAATTTTTTTTTCAAAGCAAAAGGTAGAAAAAAAGAATATTTAAAAAAAATCTAAGTAATCATTTTGAAAAAAATTTATTAGTAATATGTTTTACGGTTAGGTCGGTTTCCCCATTCTGGATCCTTGTGTCCAAAGACTTTCTTGGGTTGTGTAAAAAGTCTCTTTGAATTAGCGTTAAATCGTTTTTTCTAATAACTTCCTATTAGAAGTTAATTTGCTCGATTTCAGTATTTTTAATGCTTGTGTGGAGTGTTTCATTATAATAATCTTTATGGGTCGTGGTTTATTGTTTTTTGGCAAAACAGAATCTTTTGACAGCGTTCATGGGTGATTCCAACACCCCCTCAAAATTCAGGAGGTGGTGGTGATTCTCATTAATTTACGATTTTTTTTTTCGGTGCAAGTAAGAATCATATATATGTTGTGTTAAGCTAGATATCACTTTGATATTATCAGCATAAAATAATGCTTCCGGACCTACATTATTTGGCACATAGTTTCAGTTGAATATTTTTTAAATTAAATTTAAGGTCAAAGAGGTAAAATTTCATTTTGCACCTGTTTTTTTGCATCATTTTATATGCAATCAATATTTTACATAAATAAACCAATTGACCAAATTAGATCATTAACCCCATACTCGGAAATGCAATATTTATTTTGAAATATAAAGTAGTGACAGGAATCTCTGAAAGCCCAACAACAAAAGAAACAAGCGTCCGTGGAAAAATCATAATTTCATAATTTTGGTGATTCATACGTTACACGTGCCTACGTCACCAACGAAACGTCGACAAACTTTAGCAGCCACGCATTCGTTTGGTTTAATTTGACGGCAACCCGGCGGCGGCGCATCACTAATTACTATTATGTGTGGGATATATGTGTGGTCTATGTCTATGGTCCAATGATGATCTGATCATGATCTGACAGCTCGATTTGTTCGGTTTTAATTTGTTCGGAGTTCAATATTTGTGGCCGCGGGACGTATCGTATGATCGTATGATCCAATCAAATGAATTGTCCTATCAAAAAAATAATAACGGGCTGTTGATTGGATTGGAGTTCGGTTGCATTCTGTTGCTGTCATTTTCCGTAGTTTCTAAAAATCTCTGAAACCTAACCTCTTTATTCGTAAAAGTGTAACTTTTCAAACATGAAAAAAACGAAATTTATCACATAAACGGACTTGTACGCCACCACCAACTCAAAAAGATGCATTCGAGGCAATCAACGAGAGTCCTGTTGATGACATTTCATTAGAATTCTTTTACAAACCTCATACGATAACACTTCTTGCGGTCTCGATCGGAGCTGTCATTTATTCTGCATTTGTAAGGTAAATGATATAAAAATGCAGTACTTTTATTATTATCAAATATTTATGATGACCACAGAATGAAAGTCCAGATTTTCTACTTGTGAAAATCATTTTTAAGTATTGTTTAAATCTTTAAATGTTGAAAATTGAAAGGTATTCTTTCACATAAATTAAATTAAATGACACATTAAAAGTAAATTATTCTAGAATTTTAATTTTACAAAGTATACTTTGCAATTTGCAAGTGTCATTCTCTTTGGAAAGGTCCCAAACATTTAAGTTGTTATGTAATGGCACAAGTACATAAATATTGTATTAAAATACATACAATACTACAAAAAGTATTTATATAGTGCTTTATTTGTTTGCTTGTGTTTTGATTTCATGTAAAATTGAATTGAATAGCAATAATTTGTTTCAGAAAAATGTTGTTTATGAAAAAACGCTTAGTCGGGATATATCCATTTTTGATATCCACCAACACAAATATATTTATTATGTTCTCAAATCTGGCAACAAAATTTTGTTTCATTTAAATTACTTATAAAGAGTTTTTTTTTTTTATTTTAATTTATTTATTGATTAATCAAATTCTTAGATACCTACTTGGAGTATGGATAGCCATCAAATCATCACGTTCAGGCGAAAGTCGCTAACTCACAAACATTTTTTTAAATTTCAATTTCAATTCATACAAAAAGTAAAGAATATTAGGCAAACATCACATTCACCACTAGTTTAGTAATTTGAATATAAAAATTAAATTTAAATAAAACTTTAAAAGTAAAGATATGACCTTGTCTTTCAACACAATATCCCAGTGAACATTATATTATTTTTAAAAAAACTCACAATTTACAAGTTCAAATAAATAAAATAAAAAAAACACCAATATTCGTTATTTCATAATAGTGTTTCCAGAGTTAGTGATTTCTGTTTAAAAACAGACAAAATGTTGGTTTTAAGGATCTTTTTTTAATTCAATATTATTCTTTAGTGCTTGAAAGACACTACTTCTACGTGCCACATAATATTGGATAACTGAATTTTTTAAATCTTCTTCTCCTACACTGCCACCGCACTTTTATTTTCGAATAAACTTGTGCAAATATCATAAGATTTCATCGATTCCTTTTTCAGTATAAAAAAGTTTGAATCACCATAGACAAACGGGCGAAGGAACGAACCAACCAGATCTAGGAAGCAATAATCTAACCATGACTAACAGTGAATTTACTTTTTGTTCCAGAAATGAGACTAGTATTGAGGAAAATATTTGGGCGGGAGTTTGGTGTGTGATTTTTTTCTTCCTCATCATATCAGTTCTAGCTTTTCCTAACGGCCCATTCACTAGACCTCACCCTGCACTATGGAGAATAGTATTTGGGCTTTCTGTCCTGTACCTGCTGTCACTTCTCTTTCTGCTGTTTCAAAGTTATTCCACTGTCAACTCCATATTGTACTGGGTAGACCCAAAACTGAAAGATTTCCGGATAGATATGGATAAGGTTTGTAAACACCTTGTTTAAAAATATTTAGTGTTATGACTATGGGTAATAAATTGAGCTCCTACCTGGAATAACAGCATTACTGTTAACCATATATTCATGTATATGGTAATTAAAAATAGTTTTTATATATAAAATCCAAACAGCACTACACATTGAATGGTGGTGGGTTGAAGTAATTACAATGGCTGTAAGAAATTTAACAGCCACTATCTCAGAACACACTTTTTTGTTGAGTAAGTACCAACACACTTAAAAAAAAAAAATTTATGTAAAAGAAACATTTGAACTTTTATGATAAACTCAAATATTTCAATTTCGGGCTGCTTTCAAATAGTCGGAAATAACTGTGCCAGAAAGCAGGAAACAAGTTGTGCTGGAGTGGGATTCGAACCTAGAGATTCTAATCCGGAATCTCCGAATCTACCACTAGACCACAACCCGGTTCAACAACACTTTATAAGTTCCCTACATACACTAGTATTCATAATTCAAAAATAGAACAATAAAACAAGAGTGAATAATTTGAAAAATAACGAGTATAAAAAAAAAATCTGATTATACTAATTGATTGATAAAACTAAAATGTTGATAATTATTTAAACACACCCGAACCCAAAACATATATATATAAATATTTTTTACGTAATGCTGTTATTCCATAGTAGCTCAATTGTTTTTTGTGTTCTAGGAATATGGAGTAAACTGCTCGGATGTCACGCTGGTCAAGCTGTGGGCGCACATGGACGTTTTTGCCGTAGGCCACTACCTGGGTTGGATGTTCAAGGCCGTGCTGATCCGCCATATGGGGCTGCTGTGGGTCATCTCCTGCATGTGGGAGATCACGGAGATCGCCTTCATTCACCTGCTGCCTAACTTCGTAGAGTGTGGGTGGGACTCCATCATCCTGGACGTGCTGCTCTCTGCAACGGGTTCGGAATCTGGTGCGGCCTGGCCATATGCCGCATGTTGGAAATGAGGGAATACAAATGGGTCAGCATCAGGTAAAGCTAAAAAAAGATAAAATTGTATCATAAATTATTTACCCAAATCACCTCATGGTGCTGATATTACTTTTACAAAGGGACAGGGGTGTAAAAATAAAATTTTGTTCAAAGTTTTGTGATGTCTGATAATGTAAATATGTATAGTAATGTATTTAAATATTGAGAAAATAATAAGTTCTCTGAATTAGGCGAAAACAATGTGAGTGTTTATTAAAGCAAAATATTACTGCAATTATCTGTTGTAATATTTTGTCATGTCATGTCACTAGCTGTTGTTTTTGTTCCTTTTTTAATTTTTTTAATCAAACCTACCATAGAAAACCATAGAGAATTTTCTGTCATTCAGTTAAAAACTTGACCGTGGCATTAGCATGAATGTTTAGGATATATCCATTAGTATTGAATTTTATTTCATGTAAATACCACCATAATTCTCTTTAATTGTTTTACTTACCGCTAGTTGGGGGATAGGGCTAAGCTCCTGATATCACTGCAACCTATATATAATAAAAATATAGGATGATTTTAAAAATGCTGCTTTCTTTCTTCTGTTTTCTTACCTCAACCTTTAATAACCCAATCTCTATTGTATTTTTTTGCCGATTACTTACAGAGATATCTCAAGCACATCGGGCAAGATAAAACGCGCCATGTTGCAGTTCACCCCTCGCAGCTGGGCGCCGCTGCGCTGGCTGGACCCGACCTGTACGTACATGCGGTTCTTCGCCCTCTGCCAGCTCGTCATCTTCTGGCAGCTGTCGGAGCTGAACACCTTCTTCCTGAAACACATCTTCGAGATGCCGCCATCTCATCCTCTGGTGATCTCCAGGCTGTGTCTTATCGGCATCATCGTTGCACCTTCTGTTAGGTAAGTATTTAGAGTAAGTAAATTTTTATAATGTCTGTTAAAGCGCATCATATGATCGTATTCTTCGATTTTCTTCCTGGAATTCAGCATTACCTCTCCTCTTCGAGGGGTCAGAGATGAGTTAAGTTTTGGGTATAGTTAAAAGATCAACCAGAGTGCTTGGAGAAAATATTTTTATATGACAATATTGAATTTGCTAAATGTTCATAAATTGGTAATTTTCACTGTTGAATATCAATCAGTTGAATTGAGTTGACTTACTTATAAATTTGTAAGTTAATCAAAATTCTTTATGAATGTTTTTCATTAGGTTGGTAGACATTAAACTTATAGTTGGCTACACAAGAAAATGGTGTAACTCCCAAGTTGGGCAATTTTACAGGAGAGAAAAAACATCATAGTTTCGTTAAAAATGCGGTGTAACATGATTCGCCCCATCTGTGATTTAGATTGCTAAAAATATTATTCGAATTAAATCCTTTTTACCACATAAAGCTCTGATCGAAAACCAACAAATAGCATCAAAATACAGATTTTATTTTTCTGGGATATTATGCTGTGCATGTGGGTTATTATGGCACAAACACAGTATAATAACCTAGAAAAACAATCTGTTTTGTGAAAGGCCGTGAAAACTTACAAACTTTAATGACATAAAAACAATATTTGGATATTTCTGGAGTTACACCATTTTCTTGTGTAGCCGACGTTGTGTAAATGACACATCATGAACTCTAATGTCAATGTAAATGAATGCAGTTTGTAATGCGATACTTAAAGCTGTCCTTAATCATTAAATTCCATCACTACTTGGCTGCTTGATAATAATTATCCATATATTGAATTTACTTCTTGTAGGAAAATGCATGAAATATTGATTTACATACGACTTTCATATTGATACCCTGGACTGATACTAAAGTCTATGACTAATCATCTTACCTTCGTGTAATCAAATGATCAAGATACGCTGCACTTTTATAGCTCAAAATTTTATCAAGTAGAGTCTGAAAATAATCGAGTAAAATTAATTTTCGAAAATTTTCTATTGTTGGTTAAAAAAATACAGTTTATCAAAAAGCGTTCTCAACATATTGAATCTCTTATAATTTTTCAGTAATTAGAATTATTTTAAATGTAGTAAAAAATATTGTTTTTTTTTTTTGTTTGTTTACACAATGTTTATGGTTTCCAGGCAGTATTACATCTTCGTGACGGACCCGAGATGTAAACGTGTTGGAACCCAGTGCTGGGTGTATGGGGCCATCATGGTCACTGAAGCTCTGCTGTGTATAAAGAATGGAAAGCAACTGTTTAGCCAAACACAAACATTCAACATTATTGTCTGGCTTCTTGTGCAGTTCCTCATCTCTATACTTTGTGTTTACGGTTGCCTTTTGTACCACAAGTATTTCCAGGTATTTATATCAAAATTAATTCCTATTGTTCCTGAATTTCCCTCAAAATATTGACGGTGTAAAGATGCTTTTGCTTTTAACTGATTTTTTGTGTTTATTTCCAATAATAAAATTCAATACATACACAATAAATTTAATAAATCTCTGGATGCAGTAGTAATGATTTCAGTTGATGGATTATTTAATAAAATTAATATAGATAACATTCAAATGAACATATGAGATTAAAATATAATTTATTTAATTATGTTTTAATATATGCACTTTTTGAAAAGCTCTATGAATGAAAGGATTTTCTGGCATAAAATATTTTATATTTATTACTTTCAGAAAAATTAAAATAATTATTAGTAAACACATTTTTTTACGCTGAGAATTTCCCACTAAGAATGACTTTCCGAGTTTGTTTTGGTTGAAGTGACCCCGTGGTAACAGAATAGTCATATTTGGAGTTGAGGTGCCCTAATCCTAAGTCCTACACTAACCGCATGATCGTTCCAGAACCCCAAACACAAGAGATCTACTAACTCACAAAGTGAAGCCAACTCGCCCCTGTCAGAGGAGTCGGGCCCTGATGAATCTATGAAGACAGGAAACAGCTCTACATGTAAGTCTAGATATTTCTTAGAAATGTTATTTTTGAGTAAGTACTAAGACTGTGTGCAGAATTGATTTATTCTAGTTTGATTTTGATTATCGTGAACATGTTATTGGTTGATTTCAGCGCTGGATGAGGATGGCTCTAAGAGCTCTGAACTTGGCTTGAGGAAGACGTCAGCTGGTCGTGCTGCAGTCAGCAGCAAGTGAGACACTTCTAGTCACCTGTCGTACCTTCCATTCCAATGTTCTCATGAATCTGATAAATGTATTCCAACTTTCTAAAATCTCTTCATATCGATGTGTATCAATATTAACCATCTTCATTATGTTTGTTTTATCCCATCAAGCAATATTAACCATCTTCATTATGTTTAATTTATCCCATTTGGAGCAATATTAACCATCTTCATTATGTTTGTTTTATCCCATCAAGCAATATTAACCATCTTCATTATGTTTAATTTATCCCGTTTGGAGCAATATTAACCATCTTCATTATGTTTGTTTTATCCCGTTTGGAGCCATTAGTTATGCAATGTTGTATTGTATAGTACTCATTTACTATTCTCTATTCTCTAATTGTGTGTGTTGACGTCTCCACTTGTAGAATATTAACCCTAGGTAACCCACCCTACCTCTTATTCATTTAAGTTTCCCACTTTATTTATTAAACTGTACTATTTTGACGGTCGCAACGTATACTGTCGAATCTGAAAAAGGGCAATTTTCGTTTTATTATTTTAAACCGTCCAATTTACATAATATTTTCAGGTGGTCAAAAAAAAAAAAAATATATTCGATTAAAAAAACCCCAAAATTTAAGAGGAAATGTTTTTTTTAAATACTTTAAACATTATGTAAATTGGACAGTTTAATACAATACAACGAAAATCACATTTTTTCAGATTCGACAGTATACGTTGGGACCGTTGATTTCCTTTTAAGCTCTCAATATCTATTCAAATTATTTTGAATCTTATGTAGAATTGTTAGTAATACTTTAATATTTTACATGATTATGTAAAAACAAGGTACCTTTTCTTGATTTTAATTTGTCAATAGCTTTTTTGTAAATGTTTATACAAAACAATTTTTTCCTTTTAAGATTGCCTTTGTCGTGTTCTCATGTTACATATTCGATGTGTATAAATTTGAATGACATGTATTTTCTTTTTCCTTTTCTTGTTCTAATGAAAGAATCTGAAATTATTCCTCTTATTATAAGAGACTTGTCTTGAATTTAAATACTTAAAAAAAACTCTTATCAAACTATCACTTAAATTCATAACTCTATTTGATCAAGATTATTCAATTTGATTATGAAGTAAAACCGATTTACAATCATGATAAATTTAGATAGCATAAACTGTGTCAACCAGATTTTATTTAAATGTACACCACACCCAGACAAAACTTTTATAATGATTCTCATGACTCTTATTATTTAAAAAAATGTGGTTCTACTTAATATTTGATAAACTAAATGTATCATTGTCCTTTTGGTATCTTTTTACTTATATTAAATGATTTAATAACATGTATTTCTGCATGTGGATTTGATTCTCTAAAAAAATCTTTCGTGTACAAATTTTTCGTCTTTGCCTTCTTTCTATGTACTTATGATAATGTTATTACACAATAAAACTGACACCATCGTTTCGAAACTCTTATTTTTATTAGGTTTATCAATATTGTCTGGCATCCGAGGAATTGTAAATAGAAATTAATTAAGTTGTAGAAGTTTAGCCATATTCCTAATTTTTCTCTAATTTGACCATTTGTTGCTTGAACGAGTTTGTCACAAGTCATATTAGTAGTCCACTTTACTTTGGGGCTGTGTCACCAGTCATTTGATTTATTAAGGAACTTATTTGTGTAAATACATAACACTTACATTTAGGAATGTTGCCATCGCGCTGCATAACGAAACCATATTTGTTTTATGTTAAAGGCACATGAAAATTTAAGATAATATAAGAAATTAATACTCCAGTAATATTATTAATGTTTTGCTCAATGTAAATAATACAGACTATAAAGTGAAAATAAAAAATAAATTATTCCAAAATTTTAATGAAAATGATTTGTCTAAAAACTGCCAAAAAGTTTACATGTGTTTGAAATGCTATTAATATAATAATATTTACTGTTGAAAGCTTTTTGCAAATACAAACCTTAAAAATCGCAGGTCTCAGCTACTCGGCCTCAGCTAATTGCAGGTCTCAGCTACTTGGCCTCAGCTAATTGCAGGTCTCAGCTACTTGGCCTCAGCTAATTGCAGGTCTCAGCTACTTGGCCTCAGCTACTTGGCCTCAGCTAATCGCAGGTCTCAGCTACTCGGCCTCAGCTAATCGCAGGTCTCAGCTACTCGGCCTCGGTTAATCGCAGGTCTCAGCTACTTGGCCTCAGCTAATTGCAGGTCTCAGCTACTTGGCCTCAGCTACTTGGCCTCAGCTAATCGCAGGTCTCAGCTACTCGGCCTCAGCTAATCGCAGGTCTCAGCTACTCGGCCTCGGTTAATCGCAGGTCTCAGCTACTCGGCCTCAGCTAATCGCAGGTCGTAGCTACTCGGCCTCATAACTACCAACATTTGCAACAATAGTCGGCCATTGATGATTGCAAACTTTAATTTAAAAAGCCACGTAGTTGCATCCTGAGATTTTTAGTAGTAGTATTGTGGAAAACTGTAGTTTTGAGCGCGTTTAATTTGTTCACTTTGTGTGGGTGTGTTTCATTGCATACATCCATACATGTATCTCAGTGCTGGTCATTTTAAGACCTGAAGGTAAGTAAATCAAAATAAAATGATTTTAGGATGTATTTCAACTTATTGACTGCTGATTCCGAACATAGACATGTAGGGACATAAACATAGGAAATTTCGCCATATTATTGTGTGCAAGACCATACAATAATAATTATACTGTTAATCACTGTAAAACGGGTGATAATTGCATTGCGGAAAATCAAATCCCCCTGCCAAGACATGGTTATATAATTCTTTAAAAATTTGATAAAAATCATATTGTTTTACAATACCCATCATAATGTCTTGGCCATTGAACTTCAGATCTGTTAGGGATCCTCAGTAAAAGATTTAAATATGGATATGATGGATATCTTGTATATATTTATTCCTTTTATGATCTTTGTGTTTTTCAAGTGACTTTTGCTTACTGATTCTGTTAATTCTAATAAAATATTTGTACAGTTTTTGTGTGTAAATATTTTTATGATCCGGCTGTTTCAAAAAGTAATGTGACAGATAAAATGTATTGCTTCTAAAAATGTTTCAACTTATATTTAGGTTTGAACATCCATTTTCATATTTTAGTAAAAAAAAAATACCACCCCTTTTTCTCACCTTAAAATGTTATATTTTTATAAGTTGATTTTTAAGTGAAGTTACTCCTTATAATGCGAGAAAAAGACTAGAATTCATAGGAATATAGTGTTATAGTTTTGAAAAATTATGTATTTTTCCATTTGAATAAATTTTAGACATTTGAACAACGTTGAAATTCTAGAATTCAAATTTTTTTACAGGTTCCGTACCTATATCTAAAGATTTGTCTTTCATTTTCAATAAAAAAGTGTGTTATTAATTTACAAATAATAATGCAAATGCATGACTTCTTAGTGTTACCAAGTTCTTTCTTTCCTAATAAATTATTGTTAATTTATTTATGTACTTAGTGATAAATTTTACTCCAAAGAATGTAGAATGTTAATGATAACGTATAAATAACATTATATTATAAATAATGTTCCTAAGTTTTATTTTTATCTTAGAAACAAACTTGTTTCTGAGAGAGATACCAGTTTCAGAAAATCTTTAGATCAGTTCATGTTTATTTTATTTATTTATAATACACAAATTTGTTTACATAAGGTATGTTTTTGGTCCTGACTGGTTAGGAATTTCCTTAAATCTGTTTAATATTTAAAAAATTATATGGATGAATTATACATAATATAGTAGGTACTATATAAATATGTACATTCTATTTTTTCACTGCTATATGACAGTTGATAAGACATTATGATTATAAATATATTATGACAGTTTAGTAGTAATATTGTGATTTGGTAGCTTTGTTTGAAAATTTACAAAAGAAATGCATTTTCTTGTGATAAATTTACTAAAATAAAAATAATTTTGCAAACATCACAGTTTTTACATATTTAATTTGTAGCTTTACCATATTATCTATCGTTCTTTAAACTTGAATATTGAATATAATAATCGAAGTAGTTTGACGCTTTTGAGCTATTAACTTTTTTATTTGCCTTGCCAGGATAATTTTTTGTAGTGTTTTTTTTTTTGTATGAGTGTTATTTAAATAAATTTGTTTCAGAAAATATTAATTTGGTTTTATTTAAAATATGTGTATTGTTTACTTGATTCTTTTCAGGGTTATTCCGGAGAGACGTTTTGGTTTTTAAGAAATAGAAAAAAGTTAATGCTGTATAAAATATGTTTTATTTTTGCAATTAAGTCAATTTATAAATATGCTGTTGTACTGCGACTTAAAATCAATATCACGATATAAAACTGTGCGGTCTGAACAGGCCGTGGTTCTTTGTAGACATAAAGCACTTTACTGGGAATAGCTTCACCAGTTTCCCAATTAAATTACTATTTTGTGAATTTATCACTAAAGGCATTCTTATTCCTACAAACACGCATAGTAAAATACAAATTACAAGAATAATGATTAACGGAACAAAGAAATGGTGAGCCTTATCAGTGCCCCTGCGGTGCGATTCTCTAAGGTTTTAGACACTTCTGCGCATACGAATTCAGTACAAAATCGTATGCGCAGTAGTTTAAAAACACTTACAGAATCGAAGCGCTGGTTGTGTTGTAAATTAATCTAATAAGAAAATAAAATTATTAGGTTAGTCAAGAAAACTATTTGAGAGCTTTGAATTTTGACAAGTTATTTTGATCACATGGCATCATAAATATCAATAATTTATTCTGAACAGCATTCTAGCTTATTAATAGATATCTCATGGTATCCAGTTTTCTTCTGTTGTGTCAAAATTACACAATTATATTTAGTGGGCAGATTTAGATTGACTAGACACTGGATATTCTCAGTATAACAAACTAAAATTTTACGTTCATGTAAGGCTGTAACTGTATATTTTACTAAAAAATACTCCAAATTGTACAGAAATGTAATTTTTTGAAATATAATTATTACAGAAAAAGCATAGGTAGGTATATCATAATTTTTACATTATTCTTGTAAAATGGCAAATGATTCATTGTGAAAAAGGTAACATAAGGTAGGGTAGGGTAAGGCAGGTAAGGTAAGGTAGGTTAGGTTATATATAATTACATATTATTAACATTACAAATAAACTCTGCAAAATGTAAATAGATAAAATGTCTTGAGGCAAATTGTGCTTATTATTATGAGGTAAATGATAAATTATATGCTTAAAGCAATCACCACTCTGTAAAAAATTTATTATATTGCTATGTTTTACTTTGCTGTAACCAGCTTTCTTTCTTCTTTTTCTTAAATTTAATTTGTTCAATTTACCTTATTCAGTACAACATTTTACGCAAAATGCAAAAAGCAAACATTATTCTTTTTTTTTAGAATTTGTTGAATGTGCTAATCCTTAATCTTATTTTTTTTTTTTTGCATAAAAACTTAAAAACCTTTAAATACTTACATAATTTTTCTAAAAAAGATATCAATGAAATTACATCAAGCATCTAACACACTTTTGGATTAAATCACACCATTTTGAAAAACTGTAAAATAACATTATTTTAACAATAATAATAAAACATCTACTCTCAGCGCAGAGTGTGTAAAAAATATTTTTAAGCTGAATAAATAAAATTCAACTACCTAAGATGGTTTTCTAACAGTATAACATGAAATCACAACAAAGTAAAACTTATTTCCAAAACATTCTTCATAATAACATAACATAAACACCTAAAAATATAACAAAACCGAATGTAAATAAATTGATAGTGTAATACATCTTGTCGTTATTAGATGCATGAACTAGGTATGTCTAACAATGTGGGTGCATGGTAGAATAAAAATCACAAATGGTTCATTTACTTAATGTTTAAACTTAATTATCATAAAGTGTTTTAAAATAAGTATGGTAAATATTATATTTTAAGCATCCATAAGAAAGCACTTACAATCATTTTACATTAGGTATGTAATCTGATACTGAAGAGTATGACTGATCATCTTACCTTCATGTAATAAAGATCAAGATACACTGCACTCGGTGTACCGATGCAGTGCCCTTTGCACCATTGGATGCGGATAAGGGTAGTAAGGGTAGTAGTAGTATGTAAATTTAATGTCAACTGCGGCAGACAAAATAGTTTTTTTACGGTTAGGTTGTTATTTTTTCAATATCAAAAATTATTCACAACTTTTTTTGCCGTTATTTTATTTTTCACTCTCATTTTTCTCTTTTTTGACATAGTATTCCCTGCCTTCGATAATCAACTGTTCATAATTAATTTTAGTGCCGTATCATGAGAAAATTAGAAATATTTCAAAGATTTTGGTAATATGTTCCGCAGCATGCTTCTCTTTATCAGAGGTTGAAATAAATGGTGACATGATTTTAAAGGCCTATCTGTACACCATTCCACGTGGAAGAAGGAACAGACTAATGAATGATTTCAAAGAAAATAAATAAAAATAAAAATAATAACTACTAGGTATTATTTTGTTGTTAATTAATTGTGTGTTTTTTTTTTTTTAATCACTTCATTCCTAATATTATATTACCTTTGTGATCATTATAATAGAACTGTTTCATTTGATCAATAATATTCCACCGGGTTCGCTGTAAAATATTGGTAAAGTAATATTTTCTAATGTGCATTTTAAATCGTAATCAGTTCAAAATAGTGGATTTTAAAAAATGTTAAAATACATTGCATACAATAATAATATTATCAACTCCAAGAATTACAAATGTATAAATATAATATAAATATTATGTACTTTTTAATGGCTTCTCTTTTGGGCGTACTAAAATCAGCTTAGCATACATTACATTACCAGTTCCGCCAGTAAATATTATAAAATCACAGTGTACATTGACTAGAAATGCTGGAGAGATTTTTAAATATTGGCATTAAAACATTTTTATGTAATATTTGTGGCATTCATGTGACATTATTAAAATCTTAAGACAAATGTGTGATTCAGTTAATTCAGTACATGTTTGAGGCAATAAACAATATATTTCACAAAAATAGCGATCAGCTTTTACATTGAATATTTATTGTGGAGTATAAATAATTGATTATTGCAGTGTAAAGTATTACCTAATGTTGTGTCATCCATTTTGGCATTAATAATAATGAATTATCAAAATATAGACTAGAAGATCACCAAAACGTTTAAAAAGTTGAGGTTGGACCTCGGCTTAAGGATTTTGATTTATTTCATTAAAAATTCCTGTAAAAGGAATGAGCAATAACAATATTATTTAAGTAGAACTTATGAAATGAGTTTGGTTTGTGGCGAATCCTGTGCAGGTATATCTAGATAGATCTTTTCACCTCTGCAGTTTATACGTACAATATATTGCATACACACACACGAACTTAAGGAAAGCATTGAATCCGACACTATCAATAATATATTATATCTGTAATAGCAGATATTAGATTAATCACCATCATATTTAATTAAGCACTCTCTGTATACATAATACGCACTCACATTTAATTCCGTTTAATAAAACAGATTTGAATAAAGGTTCTTTAAACACTTTAGTCCATTCCGTGTTTATATTGAAAATCGTCCAAGATATAAATAAATATATCTCATAACACCTAATTAATGGGTGTAATTTCTCAGATTTATTTTTACCATTGAAATAAAAATATATAAATACCTGGATTGCGTACATTTAAAATTCCAAACACTAATAAGATTAGGGATGCAATTTCCATAAATGAAAATATTGATAGCTGGCACATTTTAGAGAATAAAGACATAAATTTAGTAGAAATATGTTTGATATCAGTTTGGATAGAAAGTTTTCACTAAAACATAATTATTTTAACAAGCCTCAACGTCAGGACAGGAGGCCCAATATAACAGAGGGATATTAGGGCGTGCAGTGTTATCGACGTTCATTCTCCCTTCATACTAAATACTAACCCAATTCACAAATTCGCTCCTTGCACTAATAACATGTATGTAAGGTATGCCAGAATAGATATGTACCTCATTATTGTATGATTTATTCTTGGATACTTCTGTACGCAGCTGCGCAGGTACCTACTAATTTGAATTTATGCTCCATGTTCATTTGAAAAAATTGAGTGCTAAGTATAATTATCAAGTCTGCCTGTAAAATTGAAGTTTTGCAACTATACGCCTGTTGGCTGAACACATTCAATGCATATTACTATACCACCTATTATTTACGTATATTTTATCATCCCTTAGTTTGATTAAGATTCCCCAGTGAGGAATGCATTAAAAATATCTTATTTTATTTTATTTTATAATAAACAATTTTACAAACTTGAAAAACTTAAAATTAAAATTAATACATCAATCTTGTCCCGATAAACTGTATTTTTACAATTTGTCATCGGGTGCAACAAAAAAATAATAAAAATAAAATTATAGCTGTTTTAGAGTGCAAAGTAAAGTAAAAATAAATTAGTCTAAGAAATAATATTTAACCATAAAGAAAAGAAAAAAGAAAGAAGAAAAAGAAGAAAGAATTTAGAAATACTAATAGATTCAATACAAAACAGCTCTTTCTCCAAGCCAGATCTTCAAGGAGCCAATATTTTCATTTTTACTTAAAGATTTTTTTAATTCCATTGGCAACATATTAAATAATTTTGGAACAATGTATTCCAATGTTCTCTGCCCATATTTATTTTTAGTTTTAGGGACAACTAATCCATCATTTAATGTGAATCTTGTTTGATAAACATGTTCCAATTTATTTTATATTCATTAATAAACAGTTGCTGTGAAATAATTATGTTCCATAATATCCCCTTAATTGAATTTATTGAATTATTATTTATTTATTTTTTTATTGAATTCAATAAAAACATTAGATGTAATTAAACAAACAAATTTTAAAATTTTTGGCGATCCAGGTATTCATATACAAGAGCCCATCTCACGAGGTCTTCTGCGCCCACTTGAGATCGTCAGCCCGGGGGCGGCAGCCAGTGACCTGGTGGATGGCAGCCTCCAGCACCTGCCAGAAGCAGAGCTTCTCCAGCGGCCAGTTGAGCCAGCCGGTGGTGATGCAGAAGTAAGTGTCGTGGGGCGCCACGTGGTGGATGCGATGGTGGCGCCGCGGCAGGATCACGCGCCGCTCCTGCAGCCACACCACCCAGCCCGGCAGGCCGAAATATGGGCTGTTTGCATAAATGCGGGAAACAGTCTGGAAAACCTGTGAATAGATAAAAAGTTCTCTTTTGTGAATGACTATTTTATATTGAAAGACCACGTTATTACCACAGTTGCGTAAGTAAATTGCAATATAATTTTGGAAATACTCGTAAAACAAAAAAAAATGGAGTCTCTCAGAGAATATAGTTGTACCGATGCAAGAATGATTGCGTGACGTATGGGCGTGGTATTTGTATAAACGGGTGGTAGCCTAGTGTTAGTAGTAGAGTCGCGGTCTTCGAGCCTGAAGATCCCCGGTTCCCCACTCTGCCAAGACTCCCAAGTCAGGTCAAACTGCCGACGGATTGTCACTGCGCTATACATAATTATTTATATTCTAATTTTACAATGATGATGTAATACAAATTCTGTACACGCCCCGTACCGCATATTGCTTACATCCAGGTGTTAAGACATAATGGGAGACAGGGAATTTTAAAAAAAAAACACGAAAAATTGTTTTCTTCATTATTATGTCCACAATTATTTTTTAAAATATCGTCATCGCAATTTCCCGCCAAAACAGGTCATTATATGGTAGGATGCGTCTATTAATTTAAACCAAGTTTTGATGTAAAATAGAAATAAAATAGAAAAAAGTACATAAAGCATGCTTAATGGAATACTGACTTAACTAAAAAACACAATTTTTGGGAAATCACAAAAGAAGGTCTTGTTATGAGAAGACATCCTACTTATTGACGCATAAAATTGATACTTATTAATAATTCATCATAATTGCTTGTATTTTTGACGTTTGATTAAGTATTAATCAGATGTTGGCGCTCACAGAAGCCTGTCTATGTACGTAACTCAATTCTGACCTATCTACTAATGGGTCAGTATTCCATGCATGCGATATATCCACTTCTCTGGATCTATGCACTATATATTCAGTACGACCCTTTTTGTGCGCTTAGGAAATGGGTGCTTTTAAAGCATTTGTTTGCGGTCAATCCATTTTTAAAGGTTCCGTTTTTATTTATTTTTTTACGAGGAATCTTTTGAATTGGATTTTTTTTATTTTTCACAAAAAAAATCAAATATTCGTTACTATTCACACAAAAAAAAACGGACTTTTAAACTATAGGACATTTCCCTATTACAAATGGAGAGGATGTAAGGAGGGTTGTAGTATTTAGGGTTTATTCTTTCAACGAATTTAAGTTTTTGATATTTTGTTTTAAAAGTGATACATAGTTGAAATACTAATGATTTATTAATTCTAAATTACCACAGTAAAAATTTAATTGCGTTAGAATCTCAATTCAAAACATTGCAATATTATGCACTGCGTTGTGAGTGATAACGGTAATGAAATGAAAACGTGCGGATACAAAATAATTTGTACATAAATAAAGAATTACGCATGTTCGTCCATTTATATCCTCTCACTGTAGCGCCAGTGGAGAACCAACCACTAATAAAGTATTCGAAATTCGAAATCGGCTGGTAAAGGCGCATATATAGTATATATAATGAAAACTGTTATTATTAAGCACTCAATCCGTGATTATTATTTTTTTGAGTAGTGGATCCAACATCCAAAAATCTGTTTTAACGCAAGGATGAAAAGGATATCTTTTTAAATAAAAAAACATCAGTATTTATGTAAGGGCTTAGAGATAATAGTGATTGAAATTTAGTATTTGGGTAAACGGTATAAAACGCCCTCGACCAAATAAGATCGATCGTATCTCGATAGCCATTAAACACGATAATTGGATGACGTAAACTTTCACAATCCTTTATTCATAATATTACTTATCGGCGATGCAAAAAGGCCCTACTCATTAATGTATTCGGGGGATATTTTTAGATAATTCGACCTCATGAGGCCGCACCCTATCGCGAGGGATGGAAATAGAAGTACACCTGGTGACTGGTGACCCTGCGCCATCAATCTGGAAGGGATCGACCATTTTATTTGTTTTTTCGTTAGTTGGAAAGTCTTTGGGAAATATCCCAAATAACTAAAATATGAACAAATAAAGGGGTCCTTGAAAGTAAAATATCGCTTTAAATCTGGTGCATAATAATATTTTGGAGTTCTAATGCGAATTTAGTTCTAAAAGGACTCAATTTAAAACCATAAATTTATGTTTCCCTAAAACTATAATACAGTATCACGAAGTTTTAATGTTCATTGGAGAAGAGAAAAAAAAGCTTTTTGCACATTTAGTTTCAAAACATGCGTGTAATAGTGCGCGTAGGTACATAATTTTACGCATTTTATTCTGCCGCTCTCCAAGTTATTTGAAATAGTAATTTTTTTCAAACATAAAACTTTCATTTTGTGCATTTACTTTCGCAAATATGCTATATTTTAAATACCGGATTAGTACAAAAATCCCTCTTGTTGTGAAGTCAGTTTCAGATTCCTGCCATGTTGAGGTTAAATGAGAGCAATTTATAGTGGCTTTTTTTATATTCTTGTTAATAATAAATACCCCCCGATAGGCTTTTTAACCCCCTGGCTGTAAAGAATTTTCAAAACTTAACATTCGTAAAGATAGGCAACTAATTTTCTTATCGTTAATAATGTAAACAATTGAAACTATTTGAGGTTGAGAGTATAGAAAGCCGAAAAAAAAATAGAAAACTGATTCATTTAATCTTAATCTATGTATGACCATAACATTGTAGGTTTTCAAAGAGCTCATAATAAAAAAATCTATTTCTATATCCCGGAGTTACCAACTTTATTCTCCATAGCATCATCTAGTTTTACTTTAACATTATTATCAAAAACGTAATGCAGTAGTGGTGATTTAAAAAAAATACGTATTTTAGCATAATGGGAACGTGTAATTCAAGTTGTGATGTATGCTAGTTATACATGTTCGGTATTGTACTAATTTAGTAGAAAACGTGTCGTGAAAATACCCAGTCAACATGCGCCTACTTCCCGTTTTAAGCAATAGTAAAGAATGGTGCTCCATTCTACATTCAGAGAATATTTAAAAAAACATAAAGGCTTTATCAAGTTTAGAGCGTAAGTAAAACATATTTTGGCTTTATTATATTCGGTCACTACTTTATTTATTTCAAATTGTCAAAATAAAACCAACGAAACATGCATTTTATCTAATTTTACGAAAGATTAGATAAGCTCTGAGAAATTGCAAGGCTTTATGTGATTTCACTGTGAATTTTTGACCCCTCGAAATAACACAGCTTCAAAGTGTTTCTATGGTAACTCTAGTGTCAGTTTACCTGGTTAGTCATGGCCACGAATATGGAGCACAGGAACCAGTAAGCCGACCACTTGAAGTTGGCCTGGATGAGGTCCTCAGGAGCGGTAAGGAGGTGCCAGGCGAGGCGCGCGAGGATGGGGACCGTGACGGCGAAGTTGTCACCGTTAGTCTCTATGAAGTCGTGCCGTGTGATGGATGTTGGGTCCAGATGGTGCTCTCGGAACGGTCGCAGAAAGTTCTAGAATAAGAAAAACTTCAATTTAATTACTGTACCAAACTTTTATTTTTCAAAAATTTTGTCCATGTACCAAACACAATTTATCATCATTTTAGGGGAAAAAAGATAAGATTATAATTTGTATGCACATTTTTTCACAGTTTTTCCGTTCTTATTTAGTGAATACGTACACAACAACCAAACCAACAATTAAATGTAACGAATATACGTATAACTACGGTAGGTACTATCAACGTATAATATTTTTTTTATTAAACCCGCTTTACAAATACTTAATGAAAAAGTTCTTTACAATTGTACAATGTTTAGGTACAATTAATTTTACAATTGCACAATTTCAAAATTTAACACTAATTGTACAATTTTTGGACTAAGTATACGGTTTTAACTCCCGTCGGGCTTTTGCCAGTAGGTAAATGACTGTTTTTTTTTCATTGATATACAGAACATAAATAATTATCGTATACTTATTTTACGATAGCTATCGTCCAGAGGTCTCCTATTTGCTTCTCGGTGGGGTTAAAATGATAAATTTACAAAGTAATTAAAATGTGATTATTCACATTTCACCCAGAACTACACGGCAACATTAAACAAAAACATTCGTTTCCGCAAAAGCTAAGAAAATGCATCACCAGAGTCCGAACACTTAATCACCTGCTTATTTGCAGAAGAAATTTACAGCATCAGAGCTCAGAGCACAGGGATTTAATTTATCAAAAGCTTTCCTAAAATCGTTGCCAAGTCGGCCACCCATATACAATATTATATAATACGCCACTGTACCGGTACTTGATATTATATTTGGTACCATAAAGCACTGTTACTTTATTATTGTTTCAACTAATGCACTAAATGTTTTTAGGTTTATGTTTACATAAATTCACGAAAAAAACACGAACACGAATTTTTGTTGAAATAAAAGATTACACTGATTTTACAAAAACTGCACGTTGTTTGGTTAAAATTCAGTATAAATATTTGTAAAAAAAACAAGAGTATTTATACATTTCCACACTTTTCATTTTTAAAAAGATAATTTGATCAACAAAAATCAATGGTATATAACATCGACAAACAATATATATTTTGATTTCATAAAAACATAATGATTCGATTGTTAAATAACTTTATAACGTTATTCAATATTTCACTTCAAATGCGTTTTTCCATACATTCTTTTTTTAAATAATGAAAATTTTAGGCATAATTACCCACCGTCATGCGTCAGCGTCATATATTCGTATAAGATGATACAACAATCGTTTTAAAAATAAAGTTTGCTCTTAAAAGTTTGGATTCTAAATTTTTGCACAAAAAAAAAAAAAAAAAAAAATTTACAGAGCACATTTTGCTATCTCCGTCAATACATTTTGTACGTCAATAGCTAGTTCATGTCTTTAGCGGTCATAAATTTTATGATCACTGCAAAATCCGAGCCGTGAAAATTATGTAATTGCGTCCAACTCATATATTGCCTTTTATTACGAGAAAACTTTATGAGACCAATTTTTCTATCATAGTCTTGCGTAAAATGTGTAGTACTTTTAGTATTAAGCATAATGATTGCAAATGAAGTAGTTTCAAACCTCCTTCACATAATTTTCCTAATGAAATATCATGGTGTTGACTCTAATGTATACAAGTTGTTAAATTTTAATTCAATATTGATGTAGCTTTGTTCGCATTGTTTGTTTATTTGATTTGATTGCCAAGGTACTCGTATTGTATATGTGTGTTGCTAACGCCACATGGATACACGATTCACGAGATAAAAGGCAGAAAGCAGTTTACCAACTTGCCGAGTGAAAGAAGAATAGGATCGTTCGTTCTGGAGAACCGCCAAATATTTGTGTAACAACTTAATACTTTCATTCGGGAGGAACGGAGATTAGTTGGGTAGGAACCTACAGATTCAAGACATACCAAATAATATTGCCAAAGAGAAAAACTTCTTTGTAGGTTTCTTAGTATCTTATCGATTTAGATTATGAGTGAATTTAAATTATTTTTAGAAAATATAACATTACGGCAGGCATCAAGTTAAAATGTCTTGTTGCGAGTTTTACAATAGTCACCAGAACATCCTGTTGCTCGATCACAGATCAGTACCGACTCGGTAATAAGCGACGTGATAACGATTTCTTACCCATGGATGTTTAACGTTTTCGCGATCACAATGGAACACGCGTTAAAAGTTTTCGATCGGGATTATTAAACGAGCACATACTAGTCGCGAGCCATTTCCCGAGATATATATTTTCGCACAAAATCTTCATTCAATCTTTATTATAAATTTAGCCGGTTTTCGGCAAGCCAATATTGAGAAAAGCAGTCGAAATAATAAAAAATCCGACAAGCGCGATGATTTGACATTTGACATAAGGCCGCGATATATAGCCTAGTTCGGCTCCGCTCGGCTCCGCTCGGCTCAGATCGTCAATGCTCGCGGTATTAAACGTTATGTCATTGGGATCGCTCAAATCGTTAGAGTTAGCACGTGAATAGCACGCTTTTAACTACGTCGATAGTTATCTGTGCTTGAGCTACTGAACTAATTAATCGAACTATATAAATATTACATTGTAGGTACTTTATATTTAAACCATCAAACTCTTCGAAAAAGAATTCACTAGAAGGGGCGCGGGCGTTTACACACAAATTTTCTAAAAATTTCATAATACCGCATATTATCAAATTCCACCGTCTAAAGACTCCAGCACTTAGACCAATACACTACACTTTGAAACGTGTGATGCAGATGTGTAGTGATGACGTATGAGTGACGTAGTGGATCACTAGCTGTCACTAGGTAACATTATACCAGGTAGTATTTTTCAAGTATGGAATGCCCTTTCTCTGAAATTCTTTTTCGAAGGTCAAACTCATATATTTTATCATCGGCTTGATAGAAGAATTCTTTTCCGTAAACCGACGAGTTTGAATATTATGCAAGGTGTGTACATAGTACAAGTATTACCAGTACCATTAGTCAATAATAATTAAGGTAAGTTGGTATATTTGTGTTTACAATCAAACATGACATGACACAAATTCTAGTATTGTGTATGTCATCCCTGTTGATTGAATTACTGTAGCGCTATAGGAAAACCAAATTTAAACAGGGTATTTAAATTTAGCTAGTAAAAGCGCAAAAATGACAATTTTGCAAAGATAAAAAGCTTGAATTAACGCATCAACCAAATTGTTATTTTACTCCGTCACGCCGGAGGCCGCCTCCAGCCGCACGTGCCGCCCCAGGCATCGCAGGTTCACGCACATAGCGTCAGGCAGATAAGGTTTAGTAGCGCATACCTTCCCGATGAGCGGCAGGTCCACGGCGCCCCACGAGTCGGCCGCCCAGTGCACGAGGCCGGAGCAGAAGTCGGCCGTGAGGATGCCGGCCAGCGCGGCGGCCGCCACGCCGGAGGCCGCCTCCAGCCGCACGTGCCGCCCCAGGCACCACAGGTTCACGCACATCAGCGTCAGGCAGATGCTGACGCAGATGCACTCCTGGATGCGCTTACCTGTCAACAGATCACAAGACTAAATTACTAATATCATGCTACATCATGTGGAGTGTTTCTCGATCATTTATTACAAGAAGGATTTATTCACTCACGACCCAGTGATATCTTTGAATTTAGAGATCCCCGATTATAATTCCCACTCCTTTTAAGGAGTACCATGTATTTATAAATTGAAAAATGTGCAAATATCATAAGATTGCATAGGTTTCTTTTTATTTTTAAAGAAAGAAAGAAAGGATACCAGTCCAATGTATTATATGTACATACATTGTATATGCAGACTGAACACAAAGGGTTAATAATGGAAGGCAGAAATACCTGCATTTGTAATTGAATGATGAAACAATAAAATATGAATAATAGATAATAGTGTGTCATTACGTGTAAATTTGTACCTACCAAATACTAATGTTAATTAGAAAATACTTAATAAAATATTTGAATGACACGCTCAATCGCTTAATATTTTATGTAAACTTGTCTAATATATTCCATAGAGTATGTACATAGCTAGGCTCCCGATATAATAATATTATTATATTTGTATGATACTTTTTTTGTAATTTTCCCGATGTGAAATTGAAAACTGGCTATGCAGAAAGAAACTACATATTTCTCAAACGCAAAAGTTTTAATTTCACAGAATTGTCTGATGTATAAGGGCATTAAAATGTATGAGGAGATTCCAGATGATATAAGCAATGAACAAAATGTAAATTTATTTGGGTTAAATGTAAAAAATATATGTGTGAAAAATATAAGTTATTTTATTATAGCTAAATTGAAAAATGTATAATGTTAGGATAAGAATAGTTAGGAATAAAAAAATTGTGTAATGTACGTGAAAATAATATTAGTCTATGTAAATTATGTAGTACCTACTAAATAAATATAATAATAAAAAATAAAATTAAAATTCCAGAAGTCTTCAATTGTAAGTGGATTAAAAAAGGTTTATAATTTTATGAACCATTTTTGTGCGATAAAAATAACTGGTTTTGTAAACAAATAATTTGTTCATTAAAACACAAAGAAAAGTGCAGCGTGTGTGCGCATTTTCATTAATTTTATACAACTGCCCAGGATTTATTTTGAAGTTAAATACAAATATTACAGCTATAGGCAGGGTTTTAGTACCGATCCGTAATCAGCGCACAAAGTTTGGAGAGCGGGCTTTTGCGGTTGCGGGCCCTGTGGCTTGGAATGCTCTCCCACCAGAAGTGCGCAACTGTGAGAGTGAAGTGATGTTTCGAAAGAAACTTAAGACCTATATGTTCTCAAAATCTTTTGATTAATTTTGATAATGGTATTTCCTACTCAGAAATTGAGTTTTCACTCACTTTAAATTTCCCGAGCCGTTAAATTCAATATTTAAAGCGCCCTTGAGGTATATTTATACGAAAACGGCGCTATATAAAATTATCCATAATAATAATAATAAATATTTTTTTATGTTGAATAAACAAAATGTGGGATCTGGAATCAGCAGCACTGCGATCACCAACCGCATCTAAATGTAGATATAACGCAGTTGTGACGGTAATAACACAAAATTTAATAAATTTATGCTCACTGTAGCGTATTTTGTTTATATTGTACGCACCTACCTCCTATTTAACTCTCATTTTACACATACAAAAAATTGTACCTTTTTCTTACGCCTTAAATTTGCGTATATTTTTGTGCGGGATAGTTTAGTTTCACAGAACAGTGTCCGCTGGTATTCCTCCATAGTATCCAGCCCCCCTGGCGCGTGTATTAGCTGATGACTATCACCATGAATATGTAATGAAGAAGATTGTTGTGACAATGTGAAAATATTGATTTTCGACCAAAGAAGTAAAACGAATGCGTATTGACTGATGACAGTATAACTACCTACTACCTACCCACCTCGCACGAACTACAAAGTGTACAAACCTACCCCTGTTATAAGATGTTTCAAGAATACAATGCGGGGTGGGACGTTCCTGGTGACAATCTATGATAAAATATCGAATACAGGTAAATGAAACATTAATTTTATAAAATAATTATTAATGTGGATTTACGAGTTTTTCAATAAAAGCATTGAATCGCCTTTAGGAGTTCGTAGGTTTTCATGGCCTTTAGAATACAGATAATGTTTTTCTGGGCTATTTGCCGACAGCACAAATCCCACAAACACGGTAAAATAACCCAGAAAAACATTAGCTGTCGCCTATGGGAGTGTTTACGTAGGTATTTCATAAATTGTAAGTATATCGTATATTGGACTTGTACTGCAGCTTAAGACGGATCATTTGACTTCAGTTGCTCGATCACAGATCACTATCGACTCGGTAATAAGCGACGTGATAACGATTTCTTACCTATGGATGTTTAACGTTTTCGCGATCACAATGGAACACGCGTTAAAAGTTATCGATCGGGATTATTAAACGAGCGCTTCTAGTCGCGAGCTATTTCCCGAGATATATCTTATTCGCACATATCTTCATTCAATCTTTTTCGAGTGCCGTATTGCATTTAGCCGGTTTTCGGCAAGCCAAATATTGAGAAAAGCAGTCGACATAATAAACAATCTGACAAGCGCGTTTGACGTTCGGCCGCGATATTGCGTGCCGAGCATCTCCGAACGTTGCTTCGGCAATGCTCGGCTCGGCGAACGTGGTATGGAACGTATGCTCATTGTGATCGGTCAAATCGTTAGCGTTAGCACGTGGTTAGCACGTTTTTAACTACGTCGATAGTTATCTGTGATTGAGCAAATGTCGTACAAAGATTATTAAAGAGCTGACTTTTATTGTTTAAAATGCTATGTAATACCTACTACAAATATAGAATTTTGATTGGCACTATAAAAAAAAACTTCTGTGCGTTTGTTAAACCTAATTTATTTATGTTTTAATGTTATACACACCGAGCTATTGTACACAAAATGAATAAAATAAATTTCTGAGGACATCAAGAGTGAGGAAACACGTATTTTAAATGTTTATGTTGTGTATATATTGTATTGTGGTACGTGTGTGGAGTGTGGTGTAAGTGTTGGAAAATAGGTTCTGAATATTTAAGCGCAGGAAACATAATAATTACAAATAAAAAATATACTACTTTAATATACTTGTACGTATAACACTATTTTCTAGTATTAAATTCGCCATTTCGATTTATTTTTACATAGTAGGAAAGTAACTTGCAGCAACCGACACACCTAGGTATTTAGGTATTTACTTTTTACCAAAGTAAAGCCTTTTGTGTTCTCCAACAAACAAGAATCCGGAGCTTTATATTATTTGTTCATTCGCGCCATCAATCATGATAGAATAAAAGCAAAAAGCGCTCAGTTTGACAACAATGCATTATTTAATTTCTTTAGCTAATTATTATCGTCGAAGTGGAATCTATTTTTCGTTGTATTTATTTTTTACGGAGAAATATTATTATTGTAGCCAGAAAACCTTTGCTAACTAAAAAATGTATTTACAAAAAAAAATTAGTAGCGGTAAGGAAGTACGTTTTATTTTAATGTATTTAACTTTTTTTAAAGTATAATTGATATTTACTCATATTAAAACACTAACTTATTTTAAAAACTGTCGTAACCATTAAAGTATGTCGTAACGCTTTGGTAAAAGTGAGTAGTCGTCAATTGTTTTTTTTGTTGTTGAATCTAATAAAAGTTTTTTGTTTACGTTTCAATCTGACTACAAATGTTATCATAAATATAAAATTTCCATGCACAGTATCTTATTTAAATAATGTAATTGAACTTCAGACCGAAATTGACGCGTTAAAAGGTGTTAAAATAGTAAAAGCAGCGTGTTTCAGCGGATTTACGGTGGTTTGTTGTGACTTTACGAAACCGCTATTTCGGTAATACTTGTTTATAATTTTAGGCTAAACTCGTCCTCGACCTTTCCAGCACAACGCGACCTTTGAGTCAAGAGGTCAAAATTCAGGCGTTTTAACAGCTGTATACAAACCTACATATGTAGGTACCTACATGCATAACATATTTTTTTTCCCAGTATTGTACCGCATATTGTGCCGTTTAGTTTAAATAAAGTATTTTTAGCATAATTCAGAACAAATACAATAGGGGAATGTCCTATGTTTTTAAGTTCTGTTTTTTTGTGTGAATATTAACGAATATTTGAAAAATTAAAATTCAAAGAATTCCTCGAAAAAAATAAAATAAAAACGGAGCTTATAATAACGGATTGACCGCGAACGGATGCTTTAAAAGCACCCGTCTCTCAAGCGCACAAAAAGGGTCGTACTGAATATATAGTTGATGCATAGAACCGGATAAGTGGCTTTGCACTTTTTTTCTATTTTAGGCGCTACTTACATCAAAGCTTGGTTAATAGACGTCTTGAAATAAATAGACGCATCCTACCATAAAATGGCCTGTTTAAGCTAAGCTAAAATCCAAAAAAAGTTTTTTTCGTACCTAAGGTATAAATCACAATTTAAATAAAAATTAATTTAAATTGTCAGTAGCCCATTCCATAATAAACCATTATTTACTTATTTCGATTTATTTATTATTACAATTCGCAACAAATAATTTTTAGCCACTAATAATAGAATAAATTAACTAATTGAGAAATAACGACGTGAAGTTTTAGTAAGTAGATAATAATATACTTACTTTACAAGAAAAATTATGGTGGTATTTTGTAAAATATACCAATAATCTGATTTAACACGCAAGCTCTATTTTTTCTGACACCTACTTTTTGTACCAACGAACGCGTTGTTTAAAGGAAAAACGATGTCTAAAGAAAAACAAAGGTTTACTTAAATTCGTGAATTGTGATCTTTTGAATTCTGAAATTCAGTAAATACTGCATTGTCATTCACTGTTTTCCAGCTTACAACTTGACAACTTTACAACCTAAAAACAAATTACCAAAAGTTAAATAAATTGTTTTATTAATTTTGAATAATATTACTTGTAAACAGATCCCATCCGGTGCCATCACCTAAAAATAAATCCGTGGGTTGGTTGGTTCAGTATAGTTAAATGGCAATCGTCTTCTGTGAAGATATATTTTTAGTTGTCCTTTGAAAACTTAATTAGAAATATAATATCCGATGCTATACTAACTAATAATAACTCTGAAGGACTAACTTATGTTTTGTCGTAGCCTGCAAATTATTAACACGAACTTTAGATAATATTGGACCATTCCTTGTCAGTAAAAATAAATAAACATTTAGTATACTTAGTTTGAACTGCCAAATTAATATTTTAACATATCCTCCCCTCTAAATAGACAACCATTTCACGTCTATAATACCGAACAGTTTTATTGAATAAACCGTCAGTAATTTGCCATGTAAAAGAAATTTATGAAACAAAATTTTGTAAAATATATGCTTAGGTACTTAAATAAATAAGAATACGAGTAAATTAACTTATAAATAAACATAATGAGAACACACTCACATAATTTGGTCTAAAAGTACTCAAAATCATGAAAAATCATACTAAAATGTGTTTTCATCGGGAATCGAACCCGTCAAAAGTGGTATGTACAAAAGACACCGTCTTAGCCATTACACCACGGGAGCCGACACGTGATAATATTTTATTATTCCTTCGCAACCAATGTAGCAAAAGTGGAATAACCAAAATAATATGTCAATCTGATAGATCTTAGCGGGTAAGAGTTTCTTAACTGATACGAAAATAATACGCTAGTAGTTGGCTGCGAGACAATTTTGTATTTTATTTGACAGTCATTTGTACGGAACGTTTTCTTTAATTCGACATTTCCTTACCATTTCATTCACAACTTTCCACAACACACCCAGATAACATCAACATGCGGCCGCTTGTGAATGGATCAAAATATTATTATTAGATCGGCGTAATAATATTTGGAAACTTCAGCAGTAAACACGCACAATTAATTTACTATTTTGAGATTGTGATCGCAGTTAGCGCCAGATGTAATTAGTTGTGATCTTTGATGGCATGTTAGTTCTAATTAGGGGACTATGTTAGGTTTAGTGTTTTGCATGATAAGAGATAAAATGAGGAATGAAAATTCATGGCTTATTTATCGAATTACTGGATAGTGTTTAATTACTGCTTTGTGTTTAATCAATTACTGGTTTGTGTGGTTTGTTTGATAAAACATAAAGAAAAACTAACTTCTATTATTGTGTTTACCTTTTTTATTATTCTATACTAGATAAAATAAGGAAAACACAAGAATAATATCAGAAGTAGAGTTTTTAGCGTCATATTGGTTTCAAAACAGTATTTTAAAAATTATTACAATATTGTGTTTAGTTTTTTTAATACATATCGATTGCAGCTACGCCTACGTAGGTAAACTATCGTTTATACATTTTTCAGAAGCATTTCAGAGGTGGTCCTGGAATAGCTTTAATTCCATTCCGGTTATTATACGGTTACGGATTTTTATTTATTTATTCAAGGATGATTTATAAAGCGCTATTTTCGCGAGAAATCGCCTTAAGAGCGCTGTACAATAAAGAGGCTAGACCACAACACGTTTTGCAGCTACCAAGCGCATGAACGGTTGGGGTTCTATTCTAGTCTCCTACAGTTAGGGACTTACATAGTAAAAGAAAATATTTTGAAGTTAATTAATTTACATAGATTAATTAGTGGATTATCTAGGTCATAACAGGTCATAAGCCCTGTAAACGCCTAGGCGTTTACAGGGCTTATGACCTGTCATTGGCTGGGTTAAGTGGCCACTTGATGTATTACAACATTCCCCATTCCGCCCATCATCTGATAACCATAGGTATATGACAAATTTTTGAAACTACTATATATTGAACTCGTCTACAACGCATCACATTACAGAAAATTTCTATGCTGGTGTCATCTGTTGAGAAGATTATTAAGCATTTTTTTGGCAATCAAACTTTATTAGTAAGGTAAGGCTCTTTTTAAAATACGCACTTTTAATATTGCACAGAATTACTTCAAAAAAATACAGGCCAGCGTAGCAGCGTACAAATTACGGAAATAAAAGTTCCTTATTTTATAGACTTTCTAAAAAGCAAAAAAGGCATGATATTTGAAGCCTAATTGAAGAAATAATAATAAAAAAAACGCACAGGTGTGACGTAAGCAAGTACAGAATAAGTAAACCATGATATTTCAGTATTCTAAATATTCGTCAAAAACTGCAAGATTATTTTAGATTATAAGTCATCAAACTAAAAATTGTGGCAGTTATTAATAAAAAAGTGAAGCTAAATATTTGTATGGCATCAGTAAAATATATATTTATTATAAATGTAAAAACGGAATAATTCAAGAAACCTATCTGACGAACACAATGGAAAAAAGTCACGCGTGACGCACATTCCACGAATTTTCTCGAATCTTTTCAAGAAAGGGAAAATATCTGAGAGGTTGAAATGAATGATACGACGGGAAAGCCAATAGTTTCATGTAATCTACCGAATTCTCAGAATAATAATCTCGGCGCGGCAGTTAGCAGTAAGCACGCTAGGGCTGAGCTGGGGTCTAATAAGATTTCCTCCAGCCGGCCGCGGCCCTCTATCCGCCGCGCAGCTATTTTCTTACTTCATAATAATACACTACAAGTCCGTAATAATATTGCGGAAACTAGGAGCACCTGTATAATATTATGTAGGTACTAGTATAATCTGACCAGCCGTTACTATTACAAAAGTTAATGTGTAGGTACTTGGAATACTTCTGTGGGTAACCTAGTGGTAACCTACACCTGAAAAAGTCTCTAATGTATTGTTTGGTTGTTTCCAGAATAAAATGCTGAGAACAGAGTATTTTGTATTTTTTTCGTATTAACAATATAGTTTCATTAAAAACTAAAAATATACTGTACCGACCTACGTTCCAGCAAATTTAGAAAAAGAAGAGGAAGAAAAATTCAATTATGTTTGTTTGTTAAAACATTTTTATTTAGCTATAAAAAGGAGCACCGGCACAATGCAGGAATTATAGAGTCGGAATTTTGTTTTGACCGAGTATAAACTGAAATTCCAGATAACACGCATCGTGTTGAAGGTTGCTCCAGCAATTCCTAGACGGATTGCGAGTTCCTTGTGCGTGCTGCCATCTTCAGTTATATGAACACCTAAGTATCTGAAGCTGTCAACTTTTTTGATCCTCTGCCCATTGTTGTAAAAGGGACAATATTTAATTACTAGTAGGTTAAGATCACTGCATAACCAATTATAAAAAAGAATGCAATTTATACAGTAGGTTAAGAAAGGTTGTGTTTTATTAAATAATTTAAAATCAAATATCTGTTTTAGATGGACAATAACATTCATAATATTTTATACATTGCCTGGACGCCTCAGATATTTTATACGTTGCCTAGGTATTATATAGAATTCTTGAATTATACACATTGCCGGTAACATATATATTTTTTTAATGCAAATAGGACGCATTTGGTTTGGACAAGGGTTCTATTCCACTTAGGTAAAAATGTATTTTCATCGTCGCAATCAACAAGTCTTGTTGGACGCTTTTTGATTTTATGAGCAATACCGATGTAATATTACGATAACAATGTTCTTACTCAAACCCTCGCAATCTGCGACCTTTCAAGCGGTCAAATATAAACAAAAGAATCTACGTAATGACCGCCATAAAGTAAAAACACACGACAGACTTTTTTGCAACAAGTAGCTCAATGGACGACGGAATTATTTGATTTCGTGACGTGGACGATTTACATTGTTCAACCAGTGAAATTCCAAATACCAAAAAAAAGAATTATTATGCATGCAAGAATGCTTTGTTATAACTTGTGACATTTTTTTATGTTTTACTTACAAACATGAGGTGACTAGCATATTCGTGAAAGAAAAATATAATCCAATCACGCTGAAAAGCAGTTTTATTAGGTTTAATGGTTAAAATAAATCCGTAGTACCTACATAGGACGATGTGGGCTTATGTCTATTACATTGAAATTTAAAATACAATCCAGAGATAAACTATCTGAAAGACGTCCCACACTTCGATCAGCTACATCTACAATTATAGGCAGAGTTTTAGTACCGATCCGTAATCAGCACAAAATGGAGAGAGATGGAGACTTTGGAGAGTGCGCTTTTGCGGTTGCGGGCCCTGTGACTTGGAATGCTCTCCCACCAGAAGTGCGCAACTGTGAGAGTGAAGTGATGTTTCGAAAGAAACTTAAGACCTATATGTTCTCTAAATCTTTTGATTAATTTTAATAATGGTATTTTCTACTCAGAAATTGAAATTTCCCGAGCCGTTAAATTCAATATTTGAATCTATATATATAAAAATGAATGTAATGTATGTATGTCCTTATAGATTCATAAACCGCTTATCCGATTGCAATAAGTTGTTCTAGAGGGTTGTTTTATTCACTCCTGGGAAGGTTCCTGCATTATAACATCCATTTTATAATTTTTTTTATTTGTGTATTTGATATAATTTAGTGACAGTTCCGGGTGAATTTTAGATACGCCATGTAACCGATAGTACTGCATAGCTAAGTACATAAAGCTTATAAAAAATGTCGTCAAATAATGCTGTACAGCAAAAGGCGCTAATGTCGTTTTCATCACGTATACAATTTATTTTTATACACCTCGAACTTTCAATTACATTTTTAAATTTATTTACACCCCGATTCGGACTTTTTTCACAATAAAAATAAGTGCCGTGAATTGGTTTTGAGCTATCGAGTGCATTTTTTACCTCCGAAAATGTTTTTTTGTTCAAGATTTCTGTGTTAGTTTCATCGTCAGTTTTTTTCCTATGAGAAAAAAAATCGTTTGACAAGGGCTTCTCCTGATCGAGAATAACTCTGCAGAGCTCTGTTTTTTGCAATAAATAGAAAGAAGACAAAATTCCAAGTTCAAAGACACCTAAAAATCGTTTCTAGCTGGGAAAATAAAAAAGTTATAACGTTTTAAAAACATTATTTTTTTACTATATAATATTTTAAGTTTTATCTGTTATAATTTTTATGGCTATGGAATAAATCATTAACAGACAGTGAATTCGTAATAAAAAGTACCTACCTTATATTTCGTTTGGAGTTTATATTATAGGTAGTCTACCTAGAAGTTTTTATTTCTCCTTCGAGCTACAAGAATCTTTTGAAATTTGGAGCATTTGCTACTACTACTCTCCCTTATCCGCACCCAATGGTGCATAGGGCACTGCATTGGTACACCAAGTGCAGTGTCTCTTGATCATTTTATTACATGAAAGTAGGATGATCAGTCTTACGCTTCAGTCCCAGTCCAAGAGTATCGCACATATCGCACATGAAATATTAAAATGTAAAAATAACATGTAAATAAATCATATTTCATCTTGACCCTCTACGGGAATCGAACCGGCGACCTCATACACGGTAGTAAAATGGGCTACCACTGTGCTACGAGGTGAACATATGGATCATATGGACTCGCACAATTCCCGAAAAATATATATTCTATTTGTATAATGCCGAATGAGTTTTCATTTTTTTTTTTAAATAATTATCATCACCATTACTTCCATTACAGAATTGCTTCCCACAGCATGTGATTTTTTTAAATTCCAAAATGGGGCGTACCTTTTTTTTTAAAATAAATTTTTCATATCGTTTTAAATGGCGGCGCGTATTTTTTTTTGGCGGACGAAACTTTTTTTCATAAAATAAAGTTGGGTATCGCTTTAAGGGTTTTTAAGGGTGCGTTTTAAGGGTTTTTAAGGGTGCTGATTTCGAATTTAGCGTTTATTTTTTTTAAATCCAAGATGGCGGACGAAACTTTTTTTCATAAACTAAAGTTGGGTATCGTTTTAAGGGTTTTTAAGGGCCTGATTTCGAATTTAGCTTTTATTTTTAAATCCAAGATGGCGGACGCAACTTTTTTTTCATACAAGGATGTTGGGTATCGTTTTAAAGGTTTTTAGGGGCCCTGATTTCGAATGTAGCGTTTATTTTTTAAATCCAAGATGGCGGTCGTCCCTTTTTTTACAGAAAATGAAGATGGGTATCGTTTTAATGGTTTTGGAGGGCCCTGATTTCGAATCTAGCGTTTATTTTTTATTCCAAGATGGCGGTCGTCCCTTTTTTTCACAAAGTGAAGATGGGTATCGTTTTAATGGTTTCTTGGGGGTTCTGATTTCGAATTTAGAGGTTATTTGGAAATCCAAGATGGCGGACGCACCTTTTTTTTTCATAAAATGAAGATGAGAGTATCGTTTTTAGGGCGTATGGGCGTCCTGATTTCAAATTTAAAGTTTATTTTGATATCCAAGATGGCGGACGCACCTTTTTTTCATAAAATGAAGATGGGTATCGTTTTTAGGGCGTATGGGCGTCCTGATTTCGAATTAAGAGTTTATTTTGAAATCCAAGATGGCGGACACACATAATTTGGTAAAAATTAAGATTGGTATCGTTTAAAGGGTTTTGGGTGACCTGTTTTCGAATATAGAGTTTATATTTGAAATCCAACTTGACGGACGCACCTTTTTTTCATCTAAGAGTAAATTCCATTCATGCGTCGGACCTGCCACACACAATTTTAAAAAATAAATATGTCCCTGGGTGTCTTTTTTCAGGGTAATAGAAGTCCTCATATTAAATTTACGAGTCGGACAGCCAAGAAATTTAATTGTTTATGCCAAAGACGGATAAACAAAAATATATTATAAATACCTACCCTGAAGCACTTGAAAAATAAAGTCACCAAAAAAAAATATATAACATTTACACTATACCTTTATACATACGAGTATACACATTATACGAGTTATTCAATTTTTCATAAATGCATTTATCATCAGAAAGAAAATACAAAGCATTCCTTCTATTACCAATTCCCAAAGAAACGAGATAAATCTTTCAAATTTCAATCGATATTTCGAGAATACGTGATAATCTAAAATTTTGCTAAAAAATTTAAAAAGCAGTAAAATGCACTAAGTGCCGTCTATTTAAATAAAATAATAATAATAAAATAGCATTAAATCATTATTATCACATTCGATATCATGTGTGATACCTTGGACTGTGCTGACCTTGCCTTCATGTAAAAAGTGATCAAGATTCACTGCATTTGGTGCACCAATGCTGCCAATGCAGTGCAGTGCCCTCAATGTTTCTTTTGGTGCGGATAAGGAAAAAGTAAATAGCAATTATTACATTCGATTTGAAAACTTTATCAAATGTTTTATGTACTTGTTTATAACAGTTTTAAACCAAGGGTATATCTAATAGTTTTTCCCATTACTTATTATTAAGCACCTAAACAAAAACGAAAGCTGCCAGTAAAATTATTTAAACTAAAACAAGGTATTTATAATTTCTTTATCCCTATTGATATATAATAAATATGACAGTATAAAAAATCCATTTACATCTTTATGAGCACATTCTTGTATTTTACGTTCCGAAGTTTTAAGCGACAGATATTTTATAATTAAAAATAACAATTTTTAGAATTTTCCGAACATTGTGCTAATCTTGAATGCTTAACAAAATTTCAAGCCCATGAAACGAAACAGAAATAATAATTTGATTCTTAATAAATTGTTAAAAGATCCCCGCGTTGAATCAGCGTCAAAAATATAGCCAAGCATTTGCATTATTATAATTTACATCTTAATTTCTTATTATGGCCAGACCCATCAATCCTCCGTATACCATAGGTATATGTATATTTGAGTGCATCGTCTATATAGCGATCACCATGCTCAACGTACGTAAAGTGTAGAGCTACGATTTGCTACAGTGTGGGGGCGTACTTTTTAAACCAAGTACCGACAACTTCTAACAGAGGAGGTTATATAGACCAAACTTCAGTTTTCCATTCTCCGAAGGTGTTCACTTATTCATACTTCATCCGCCGCGCGAAATTACGAATATGTCGTGTCGCAGGTTGCCGTGTCGCCTGCGGGACGCCGCGACGCCGCACATAGAGGTTATTGACAAATCTAGCCGGTCAAAAGTCTTTTTCGTAAAACTTGCCATAATTAAAAAAGAATTATTTCCTAGCAATGTCAAAGGATCACTGAACATAGGACTCCCCCTACCCGGGACCTACAATAACGTTCCGCACTAGCATTTCAGTTTAAAGTTGATCGTCTCAGAAAGTGCATGTATTTTTTATCCGTGTTCCTTGTGCAACAGTTCAGTTTGAAAATTATTTTTAAATAAGTGGCTCTAATTTTACCAAAAAAAGTTATGGATATTGATAATGCAGGTAAGACAGCATATATTTAAAATAGTTTTGATTTCGTTTCTTAGAATTATAACATTGTTATTCCGTATCGAAAAGGTTTGTTTTATTTAGGTTTTTTACTTTACATTTTTGATATTTCCGAGACTGTAAGTTGTACGATTTCGTGCTATTTCGCTACATTTCTTATTTTACCATAGAGAATAAAGCTTCAACAATAGAATAAAATAGAAATTAGCCGTCGATTTTCGTCGTTTTTTGCTTTGTAGGTCATCAAATAAAACAGCGGATTTTTTACCACGTCCACGTCCTGTAGCTCTGACGCTATGCATCCTAAAATACTTTTTACATCATAAAACAATAGGAAATCTCATTAAGAATAATAAAAACTAAAGAAATAATTTTGGCCCGCTAGATTGATTAAAAACCTCTATGTGCGCCGACCGACGCCCGTCCAGCCGCCCATAGTAGGGGCGGACCGGCGGCGGCGGCGGCACCCCCGGGCGTCACGGCGCCCTGATCCCGCCAGACGAAGGGATCGTGAATGACATCGACAGATTTATCGATTTACTGTTAACTTTGTTGAGTGTTATCCGCTCTCCCATGCGAACAATGAATATTTGTGTTAAGTAAATTATGTCATACAAAATTCTCATTATATTATTCTAAGATAATTTCTGCACCCAATTGTGCATAGGGCACTGCACTGGTACGCCAAGTGCGTTAAGTCTTCATAATTTGCCAGGTATATTATTTTAATTTAGGAATTTGATGTGTAGGTATGCGTTGCGAAAAGGATACGATATAACTCAGATTTATATATAGTAGTAGTTTTAGTTTTTTTTCAATTGTTAAAACAGCCAATGCATTGGCGCTGGGTGAAAATCATGAAAAAAAACTTTAAAATGTTGAATAGTTGCTGCAAAAAAATTGATTTTATGTTAGGTTATTTTACTATGTCATACTAATAAATATCCTAATTACCCTGAATATCTTGATTTGTTTTTCCCTCTTCATTTTTTTCAGGTTTAATGACCACAAATAGTCAAAATCAAGAAAACTCAAAATTAATATTTTAAAAACAGCAAACATTTACCGATAATTATTATTGGACGTAATTTTGTATGTGTATCATAATAGTGGTAGTAGGTAATAGTAGTAATGTTTATCATGAGCGATCCTGCCTGGAGAGATAATCAGGGGATTATTTTTCATATCGATTGCTCGGATATGCATACCTACTGCATACACAAAATCATTATACTTGGTATACTCTTGAATAGATATAAATTATTATTAATTTAAATACATTTCATAAATATTTTTGACACTGTTGCAGTAAAATCACTGCAGGCTAAGCGTTTTATTTACATTCTCGTAAAGTACATAAAGATTTTAAACATTGATAAGTGGTTAAAGTTTACATGTGGACATTTTTATCATAATGCAAACAGACGTTTGTAGCGAAATTATCACACAAAAATTCACTTGTTAAAATATTTTACTAGCCCATGTTTATATAAGGCTTGATAAGGTAACTAAGCTATCTGATAATTTTAAAAATCAAAGCAAATACAGGCTAACCCATGAAACCGAGTTGACGCAAGCAAATAGTAAGTAAGTGTACGTGTATAAATTAATGTATCTCCGCGGCGGTTGACAAGATTATTTATTAGTTTTTTTACTAGTATGTATATTGTGACGTTATAATTAGGCGTCACAGCGCGAATGCGCACTAGACAAGTACTGCAAATTTATTCGAACACAGTACCTATTTTTTTTATTTCGTCCCATAACTTACTCGCACTGGCAATACAAGTCGCTAAGGAGAATTGCTCTCTTTCGCCTCGGACGGCGGTACGAACATGGCGCGCCGCGGGAGGAATACCCGACACCGCCATATCCAGTAGAAAATTAAACTGTGACTTAGTGAGAAAAGGATTCGTCTAGCGACGTAAGTACCTTGTATTATCATATTCATACAGAAACACAGAAATCTGCAATCCGTCATGCTAATTGTGACATTCTTTGACAGGAATCCCTTTTCTTCTTTTTTCTATTTATCCTCTATTTATTTTATTTATATTACATTGGCTGCCTCGCCATTGTACTTGTGAGGCAGCTACTATTTTTGCACAACAATGCAATTTGATATTCGGCCATTAAGACGATGAAAAAAAAGGGAATATCTCCACTGGGGGATATTCTATGATATGGGGGATAACAAGCACTACTCTGTATATACCGTCACGAGGAGCTCAACTCGGACTCCGATGCAACAGGATTCATCATGCAATTCCCCTGATGATCTGAACGCCTCATGGACCTTGGATGCAAGCAACTATCAGCGAGAGATGCTTTCGCTGAACCCCCATCACAGCCACACGCGGGGTAGATGTAAAGGATCAATCGGTTTATCGAAGATTAATGCCACCAACAGGATTCATCTGCCACGCATTGAAGCATCGGTCTGCGACATTTCGGCCATTTTGGGCATCTATATTATTTGAATCTTTCGTCACCTTGTAGTCATATATTAGAAAATACTTTTCATTCCTTACTGTAAATTAGTTAAAATGTTAGTTGGCTGCCACTAGTAGATTCATTCATACTCGCCCAATTTGTTTTTTATTGATAATAATATTTACAGAATCCGCAGCCCTAGTTTATTCAATAATGGTATCAGAAGGAATTTGTCTCTAAATTGAATCGCGAGATTGGAAACCTTCCGATCCACGCTAGCTCAATGGTATCAAAGGAATTTGTCTCTGGTTAGTTTGCATAAATTCTGTGCCTAATGTTATAAAGTAATAACATATTATAGTCAGCATCCTGTGGCATGAATGAAAGTGTAAAAAGAATATTTGGATTAAGATAACTGTGATAACAATTTAATTTGGTTAATGACGATTTAGTTTCCCCACAAACTTAGGAGTATATTTTGTAAAATTTAGTAGAAATGGCTATCTCTGTAATGTAAATTCTATTTATTATTAAAACAGTTTTGTTAACCTCAAAATATGGAGTTGTCATTCTGTTCAATGCCCCAGTTCCCGAGGGTACAAAAGTGGAAGAGAGGCTTAGGAGACAAGGGACCTAAGTCTCACATTTTATTTTGGAGCATTTAGTCTGGTTTGCTTTCTCAACTGAATTAGCCGGTGGACGGGAGAACGAGTGGTGTTGAGAAGGGGTGATTCGGAAGGGGCTTAAGTCAGATTTCGGAATTACAAAATGGTTTTTAATATTTTTATTTCTTCTCACCAAAACGGTGGGGAAGCTAATTTTCCCTTTAGTCCCGACGCAATAGCTATCACCTTCTCACACCCCATTCTCCGCGTCACAATATAATCTGTGATTATAAGTCTATGTCTTAGTCTTGATATGTAAAGCATTTATTGAATTCAGCTTTATAAAAGCAGCCATACTTAAATCAAATTAATGTTTGTTTGAAGGGTTTTGTCAATAATTCTCACCAATTTGTTGTGTAATCAACACGTACCACGTGACGGTTTTAATGTCACCTTGTACAGGTTTACAATCTCTGGTAGATACATAATATAATACATATTATCAGTGTTTGAATACGGTGCTAATTAGCGAAGGTGGGTCGTGAAAATTCATACAATAAAAGTGGTTGAGCTTATTATAATATAAATCTTCATTAAAACGTTTGTTCGTGTCGAGTATCGTGCATATCGGTAGTGATACAGCTGTGGTGACCTCAACTCACCACTCCATCGACCATTACTCCCCACACCTCCCAAGCCCGCCCTCCAGTAGCGTTGTCACCCATCACCATAGTTCGCGTGCCATACTAACCACTTTAGAGGGAAACACAGTTTGAGGACACGTGGAAATGGGTAGTTTAACTATGACATATGTGGGAGGATTATCTGTCATGTTTGAAAACTCTTTCGTGTCTAATGTTTTATCGATTGATGGTAATAATAATGTTTCCGGCTAAAATACTCGTAAAACAAAAAATATTTAATGTGAAAATTTTATTAAGACATTAAAAAGCTATTGACCTAAATCTATTTCTATTTCGCTTTTTAAGGTATATTCAAACAGGTATATTCAAACGAAAATAAGAAGCGAGCTATCTTCTTTCATTTTTTCTTTTTGACATTTTTAAGCGACCGACGCGACGCCGCCACGACGCGACATCGCGTCGCGCGTCGCGGCAGCGCTGATTCTACGCGGGACGCCTATTTTGTTAGTCGTAGCGTTTTACCGACCGAATTACAAAAAATGAACGCAGCTGAAAACTTTAACGAGTATGAAAAAACTTTGTTATGAATTATGATTAGTGATTTATTGACTATTTAAACTATTCACTATTATTGACTAACCAAACACAATATTCAGCATTTGCAAATCTAAAATGTTACTCAATACAAAATACGCGTATTAAACCATTTGCAATAATTTTAATTTTCATAATGTGCATAATGGAATTCTGGTACCAACCCTTATGTATGGAAGCGAAGCATGGAGTTGGAAAAATAAGGATGAAAGTAAATTGAATGCAGTTGAAATGCGATCTCTTAGGCGAATGTGTGGTAAAACTATGTATGATAGGTGCACTAATGTTGAAATTAGAGCAGAATGCAAGGCTGAGATAAGCATTATCGACAAAATTAAGAAAGGTCTTTTACGTTGGTTCGGTCATGTAGAGCGAATGGATGATGAAAGAACGGCTAAAAAAATATATGATGCAACTGTGCCTGGGTGTAGAAGTCGAGGAAGGCCGAGAAAGACATGGCATGATCAAATAAAACAAGTGCTTGAAAGTGGGCATGTAAGAAGTCGGAATAATCGACGTGCGTGCATGAGAAGATGTATGAATGTGGAGGAAGCAAGAGAAGTATGCCAGGACAGAGTGGTGTGGCGTTCTATCCTCTCTGCCTACCCCTTCTATCGGGGAAATGGCGTGATGGTTAGTTAGTTAGTTAGTTAGTTTTAATTTTCATGGAAATAAATAAACAAAATTCCCTACTAATTGTAATTCTCTATTAAATAGGTTTATTACATGAATTGAAAAATTATATCAACTATGCACCTTATTCTATTTTATTCTTATTTTTTACCCAGTATTGGCTACCGCGTCCCGATTGGAAAATCTTCACGAAATTCGGAATAAGAGAGAGATCGCCGCGCGCCGTTCCGCCAAGTGTGAAGTGTGAAGGTTCCTCCCAGAAGCAGACGTCTCCACATATCTCACTTCTCGTGCCAAGTGGATGTCGGGTGACGGATGCTGGATGCTAGATCCGTGTTAGGTACTATTGGACACTATACGTACTCCCCGACTGACTGACAAATCGACTTTCAGTCACTGGTGCTCGATCTTCCCCTAGTTATTAACATAAACTCCACATATTCATCAAATTCCACCGCCTAAGACTCCAGCACTTCGGGCCATTTAACGATACGTGTGACGTAGATGCTAGTGAGAACGTAGAGATGTCTAGCGTTAAAATAGACAAATTTAGATATTTCTTCAGGATCAATCTAAAAGCAAACCACCTATTATCATAAAAACCGAAAATTACTGAAGATATGCAATTTATCGTCTTAAATACTCTCCTATCAGAAAATTTACAAAATAGTTATAAAACTTCAATGGATGAACGCCGCGTAATTACTTTTAATTTTTTATTTATTTATTTTTTCATATTTTCGGTTTTTTTCGTCGCGGCAGCGCTGATTCTACGCGGGACGCCTATTTGTTAGTCGTCAGCGTTTTACCGACCGAATTTCAAAAAATAACGCTTAAAAACTTTAACAAAGTTAATAACTTTGTTTGAAAAATTATATTATTATTTATTCTTTATTTTTTATTTTATGTTAAAAATATTTACACCACTTTTATTTACTAATATTTTAAAATATTTAAATAATTTTAATTTTAATGGGAAATTTAATCAAACAATTAAGTATTAAGGGCTAGTTGGAAAAAAAAAGGGTAAAAATTTGGGGGATGGATCACAGAAAATGTGGTAAATTTTAGGTTGTTGAAATTAAAGCAAAGAAGGTGAATAACTTTCGAAAATTAAAATTTTTTGTTCGGAGTGAGCGAATGGATAGGAAAACTTTAAAAATTTGGACTGTGGGGTTTAAAAAGGGGGTTACAGAAAGGGGTATAATTTTCAATTGCTGAAAATGGGCAAATAAAGGGATAATCGAGGCCATAAAATGTTAAGGGAAAGAAGAAAAGGGCCCAGCGAAGTGGGCGCCTCGCCGCTCCCTTTGGGGTTTTGGGTTTTAAAAAATCATGAAATAAAAACAACCCCACAATTAACTTTTTTAAAATTTGGTTTTTAAAAAAAAAATTAATCAAATATGATATTATTTTATTCTTAGTTTTTTACCAATTGTACGCCCTTAAAAATTTTAACGAATTAATGAGTACCCCCTTCCCTTGAAAGTTTGAAAGTTCTTGTTTTTTTTTTCCGCCCTTTTTAAAAAAAAAAATTAGGTTTTTTTGGGGAAACAAAAAAATTTTTTTTAAAGGTTTTTAAAATTTTTTATTTGTTGGGATTAAAAATAAATTTTTTTTTTTAGGGATCCCAAAAAAAATTTTCCCCCCCAAAATTTTAAAAAAAAAAAATTTTTCCAAGGAATTTTTAAAAATCTTTTTTTAAATTTGGCCCAAAAATTGGGTTTTACAAAACCCGGTTTTTTTGGTTTTATTTTTTTTAAAAAATAAAAAGGAGATTTTAGGCGTTAAAATTTTATTTCACAATGTTAATTTAAGGAACGTGTAATTTCCCAAAAAAAAAAAGTTCGCTGGACCAAGTTTTTTAAAGGGGGCCCCAAAAAAAACCAAAAAAAAAATCGGGGTAGGCCTAAGGCGAAGGAATGGCCCCTAAATTTGGCGGAAAAAAAAAAAAAAAACACCCAGAAGAAAAATTTTAAGACGGATTAGCATATTGGTTTGTTTATCAAAAAAAAAAAGGGGAAATGTTTAATGGTAAAAAATATGTTTTTTTTTTTTAAAAATAAAAAATTTTTTTTTTACAAAAAAATTTAATTTATTTTTTTTTTAAAAAAATTTTAACTTAAAAATTTTTTTAATTTTTAATTTAAAGGCAAATTAAAATTTTTAAAGGGGGGGTTTTTGAGGAACCGGGCTTGAAAAGGAATTTTTAGCCCAACAACCCCCAATATTTTTTTTTGCAATGGTGAAAAAAATTTTTTTTGTTTGGTAGAGTTTTTAAAAAAGAAAAGGTTTCCACGTTTGGAAATCAATTTTATTTTGTCAAAAAATCCTGGGTTTGGGGGGGAAAACCCCGCCCCAAAAAAATTCCCTTCAGGAAAATTGGCGAAAATGAAAGGGTTTTTTAAAAATATAAAAAAAAGTTAAGGGCTTCAAAATTCTTTTGCCCAAATTCGTAAAAGTTTTTGCGGGCTAAAAAGTTTGGCCCCAAAAAAAAAGAAAACCCAAATTTTAAATCGGGGCCTTTTACTTTGGACCCCCGATTTTTTGCCCCTTTTTTCTAAAAAAAAAAAATTTCGGGATGGGGTTTAAATAAATTTAGTAGAGAAAAAAACGTAACCCTTTAGAAAAATGGGGTTTTGAGTTGCGAAATAGGTAGTTTTTTTAAAATTTTTAAAAGAAGGAGACAATTTTTTAAATTTTTTTTTACATTTATTTAGTGTTATATAGTAATAATTAAATTTACCGTTAAATTTATTTTTATGAAAACCCGGCGAGAATTTAAAGGGGAGATATGTTTTGGAGTTTTCCCATCTTCGTTAATAAGCGACGTGATAACGATTTCTTTACCCATGGTTGTTTAAGGTTTTCGCGATCACAATGGAAACACGCGTAAAAAGTTATCGATCGGGGTTATTAAAACGAGCGCTTTAATCGCGAGCTATTTCCCGAGATTTATCTTATTCGCCTATATATCGTCTATTTAGTCTTTTCGAGAGAGCGTATTGCATTTAGCCGGTTTTCGGAAGCCCAAAAAAAATTATTGAGAAAAGCAGTCGGACATAGCGAAAAAAATCCGACAAGCGCGCTAATTTGACGTTTGGACGTACGGGCCGGCGATATCGCGTTGCATCGACCCCGCTCGGCTCGGATCAGGAAAAGGGGGAAAGCTCGGCATTCGCGGGTATTCGAATTAATGGTCATTGTGATCGGTCAAATCGATAGCGTATAGCACTGTGGTTAGCACGTTTTAAACTACGTCGATAGTTATCTGTGATTGAGCTACTGGGCATGACCAGTGATCTTAAAAGAACGTATTGTTTTAGTGCTTTTAAACTAATGTAATATTTGGTACAGATAAACGCCGAGAGCATCGTAATCTGAAAGTTTTTCAACTGAAATATCCACATGATAATTTTGTCGTATGACAAAATTGTGATAAAAATGTCCAAGTGGTAACTTGGAATTATTCTCTACTAATTACCGCCAGGTAATAGAAAAGTTAAGGAAACTTTGGACTAAAGTTTTACTTTTGCCTTCGGCGAGGAAGTTTTGCAAGGTTCCGTTAAATTTAACACTATTTTCCACTTAATTTCTGTCCGTTACTCTGTAAACTATGTCAAATATATAAATTGACGGAAGCGCCAACCTATTATACGTTTTCCGCGAATCAAACATTGAAACAAGATACTATTTACGTTATAATTATCACTTTGGGCGTTAAATAAACAAAAAATTGTTCCTTTCCAGTTTTTGGTGATGACACAATATTATATTCACGGTCAATATATTTAATGGAGGTATTTTTTATATTTCCGACAATAAGTACGTTTGCCATCATACATGAGGTATGTAGTAAAGGCTGTATTAAATGACAAACGAATATTTGGGTCCTTATACTTAATACCCCCATATGCATAGATCAAATACTGTGAAATAACTGAGTTAGATGAAGGAAACATGGGACATATTATGTTTTTTACCACTTTCGATACATTGCACTCCATGAATCCAACGAAACAACTCGAAATAGGAGTTTTTCAGGACAGCAGTATAAATTAATAATATGTCGTATGAGGTCGTATTTTAATCATTTTAAAATCCACAAAGTTAAAGGAACGTGCCATCTTGTCTTTATTGTCAATAGCCAAAGGATCCTGAAAAATATCAGTACTTTTGCTTAAGGGTAAGACAATAAGGAAAACTTATTGTAAATCACACAAAAACGTATTGCATCAATAGTCGCCAAATCTTGTTATTTTAAAAATAACGTCGTATTTTCCGTTTTATTATTTTACTGTTTATCGTGAGCGTCAAAAGTACTTAAAACAAGGAAACCCGTGGATTTTTCGAGCTTATCTTTTCTTTTGTATTTACAAATAAATGAAATAGTATATTATAAACATGACAAAGGGTTTCAGGTGTTTTAGCTATAAATTGTGGACCGGAGATCGCTTAATCGCTTAACGGGCCTACATACATGTTACCAATATCAATTAAAAAAAAATTGCATACTTAACTCAATAAAATATGTAAATATTATTCTCGTGTTGCGTCACATCCACATTATTGTGTTCGTTGATATCTACAAATTGTATTATTTTTGTGTGTCGTGAAATCTGATAGTGATGTCGTAACTAATCACATTGCGTTAAACAACAAATTAGAGGGTTTCCACGTGGAATTTTCTCCTTCCAAACACATTATTTACTTCCGTATATTCATAAGTATTATTACGTAATTATGCTTACTTACCTACTGAGTATAGAAAGACCACAAATCTTTAAATACCTTTCTTCTTTGTTCTTCGCTTCAGTGCTGGACTGGTCCAAAGCGATCATAATATGTTATATGAAAAATGTATGTGAAAAAAAACACATTTTTACTATTAAAATTATCAGCTGTCCGCCGTAAAATTGGCGGCAGCTAACTGGATTTGAAATAGTCTCCAAGTGTATTTTTAAATATCACGCTATACTTCCGCGTGTTACGAGATTTGTCTCATTCACTTTCGTTGAAATTTGGCGGGATTCTGGGACGCTCTTTGGCGGGAAAGTTGACTGTCCAACACCAACGTCAGCGTGACGTCACAGTAGCCAGAGTTGGTCGGTCGAGCGAAAGTTGTCAACAGTTCTCAAGATCTCAAGTCAAGTGTTCTCTTCGGGTTGTCTTCACACACAACTTTACTTGATATTATACAATATGAGAACTAGACAGAAACATGCGTAGTTATGTAATAGGTTATAATATGTACAGGTACATAGACGATTAAGAGAAAAACAGCTTATAAGGTCCAAAACAGTATTGATTGAATCAATAAAATACCGTTGGCTAAATATATAAAATAAATGCTATAAAATATTATTTTTTCCAAATTAATTTTTATGAACTATAAATCATTCTTTTGGTTACGCATTTGACAAAAATTGCGTTTTTTGCCCCCTGATCAATCTGTATTTTAGAATTTGTGATATTATTTTAATTGACGGAAGAATGAAAAATGGTAGACATTGGACCTTTAATAATACTGATCGTATCGAAATAGGCGAAAGCAGTGAATCTTATTAGTATTAGATAATATTAGTATTAAATTGAACCAAACTCTAAAAAGTCATTTCGGGAAATCGCAAAAACGTAATTTAGATTTTGGTACTGTTTAATTAAAACCGGATTTTTAAAAATTTAATATCTCGGCATTGGATAAAGATAGAAACATGTTTCTCAAACAAAAATGTGGCGGTCGGTGTGAGCTCTATAATGTGGCATTCTCAATTCATTTTTGACAAATTAGTACTTAGTGCTGTGTAGTGTTAATGGTGCTATACACGAAACGCGTTAATCCACCATTCCTTCTGTGTAAAAAAATCTTCGCTTCCCGATTTTATGTACACACAACGAAATATTTAAACTGTCTAAAAAAGTTTTGACGTGATAACGTCTAATAAATCGATGAACGCCGGCTGCACACACGAAAAAGCATGACTCATTGTCACGTTCCGCCTGAGCCGAGTGTGCAAGCGAGAGCGCGGAACAAGCGATAGAGAGGCACGATCGGCCTAAGCGTTCGGTTTGTCACGCATCTATCTCTCTTCTACTCCATCGGCCGATGCGTCGACAGCAGCAGCACACAAAAAGAAAAAACAAAAAAAAAAAAAATTTATGAAATTTTCAATTAACTCCTGCTTTGTATTACACAAAATAATGATAATTCAGTAATAATAATTCAATGTTATTCGTAAAAGTATGCTATTTTTTGTCAATGTTTTCTTATGACGTTATCACGTAAAATTATCGTCCGTAAACCGACTTTACAGACAACCAAAAGTTTTTTCTTGTAGGGTCTATGTTTTTCTGCGGTGTGATAAGTATTATTCAAAGACAGTAAACCGATTTTCATAAATGATTTAAAAATATTAAAATTTTCCCATCGGTTTTGGTTTAGTGCATCGCAGAACCGAACTTCTGTTTTCCGCCTAAACCGTTAGGTACATAAAGGAAATTCACTTACCAGTCAATAATTAATTGATTAAGGGGTGAGGGTTAGCCTATACGGGCTAATGAAAGGGTAGCATTAAAGTAATAACTACAATAGTCGTTCATTCGCCGCTTCACTGGTTTAAGTGCCCACTAGATAACTGCAAATCAGTTAATAGATCAATAGGTAATGATTAATACCATTAAAATCGCATGAAGTACTTCCCTATAGTATAAGTACACGTATGCAGGTGAGAAAAAATAAAATAAAGGGGCTATTAAAAAAATAATTATTATTATTTTATATTTTTATATAATGTGCCATAATGTTTTCTCTTCGAGGTCGCCTGGCAACTGATTTTCCATACAAATGATGCTTCTATTTCGAAGTTTGTATTTTGCTCAGCACCCTGTAAGAGTGCATTGGTTTATGGATCCAATTACGTAAGCAGCCTATAAAAAAAACAAATCATAAACGTAGTAGGTTACCAACGACAGTTTCCCTTCAAAATACAACATGGTTTTACACCTTATTATTACCAATTATCAATCAAGGAGCGTGCTAAGGACAAGCAAGATGGCCGGAGGGTGGGAGGGCAAGGTTTTCCACGTGCGTGCCCCTCCTTCTTCCTTCTCTACCGTCTACCATACCCCTCACGCACTCCGTACCCCCACCGCCGGCCAGGACACCACGGACAGTAAACATAGAATGAATCGGGGAAGTCAATAACGTATCTCTATAATTCAGGTTTGTATTCAAAACACTGCTGAACTGTTAAACAATAAAACATACAAGAAATTTAATCACTTATAAATAGGACAAAGCATACTAACTTTTAAATTTATTACACGAAGGCATCAAATATGAAATCTTTTTTTATGTGACAAATCGCATTTAAATCAATATTGCCCCTGTCGGAAATTGATGATAGTGATAATCCTTTATATACCAATTTTTCAAAATTTCATAATTGCGTTCGATCAGTATCTACCCATCTACCGACTACATGTTTCCAAATAATATTTTATTTTATTTTATTTGGGAAATCAACAGTTCTACATAGATGATTATGGTAAACAAAAGATACATTATATAAACTCAAAACCAATTACAGATTTCTACAGATTGTACAGAGTTAGTAAGGAATATAATACATTTTTAATATTCCAAAATATACAGAAAATGCCGCAGAGCTTTACGCCGCGCCGCGCCAGTCAAAATACGAGAATACGGTATTCCTGAAAATAAATAACTTTCTATTTGTAACAATGGCACGTATTACATTTAAATATGAGTAATAGCACCAATTTTCAAACACAAACAAACATATTATTACCATTTTTACTGAATACCAATACATCTTTTTAGAAAATTTAGGCAATTTTACCAAAGAAAACCGGAGCACTGAGCTTTTTGTGTATGACGAACGTATAACGCGTAAACCTGTAGAATTCAAAGAATTTTTATTAAAACCTTTACCGGTCCGAGTTGATTTTTGCAGTCGGCCGTATAGGTCCACGCAAATTTTATCCGTAATATTTTTTTTTTCTAAGGTTTTTTTTATAAAATATGGAAAGAGTAATTATAGAAAACTAGTGAAATTATCTAAATCTTACCCGAAAAATGAATATTTGGTGTATTTTACAGCTGATGAAGCACACACTTTTTATACCTAAAGTATTTTCCTTTTCTGTGCACCCTGTGATCGACGTTGGGTTTGACAGTATACTAGGGTGACAAATAAGTAAAGCACCGATGTAATAAATAATAAAAAAAGTTATAATGAACTAATTTTCAATTTTAATGGATCAAATATCGGTTTAATTTGTGTGCATATACGTTTTAGTCTTTCGGTTAAAATCTTTAACTTGAAATAGAATCCCTAGGGTCGAAATCATACTTCAAGTTAATTGTTTTCCTACTTTCTGGAACAGTTTTTCTCTAAAGAATTTAAAGAAGCTAAAAATTTTATATATTACTATTTATTTATAGGAAAACTAACAGTCAAATAATCATTATAATAAACATTAAAAGAAAACAGAGTAGACCAATTAGAGGTTTTCACAGGTAGTAACAAAAAATAGGTAAAGAAGAAAGAAAAATATTCTCATCGAGGGATTACTTCAAATAAATTATATGTACATAATAGTGAGTTAATAGTTAGAAAAGAAAGAAGAAAAAAAATGCTAACTCAACAAAATGTGACCAACAAAGTGTGATTTCACTCGGAAAGCAAACGCCGCACATCACCATGGTTATTCTCTAATAAATCTATATTTAATGTTTTAGATATTTTATTAAAGTTATTGGAGGCTCGCCATATATACGACTTTTTTCTATAGTTGGTATGTACCAGAGGGGTATAAAAAAGGTATATAAAAAGTGCTTTAAAATATTGTGTTAGAAGCACTTTGTAGTTATTAATTTGAATTCTTTCTTCTTTTTCTTTCACCACGATCGCTTCTATGTGGAGCATATGGACATCACTAGATCCCTCCAGGAGACCCTATCACCAGCCAGCTCTCTTGCCTCTCACGTCAGGCCCGCATCCATCAGCTGCGCCAAGTATATCCATAGGATTGTCATTTTAATTGCTTATATAAAAACATGGACTTATTTTTCGAAATTGCTACTACGAGAATAGTAGGGAGTTAACAAAAAGAAATATTTTTCATAGTTATAAGAAACTGTTTTGTTTTCTTTGACAAAAAAATCAATGTGTCGTTTCCAAAATTTATAATTATTTCAAAACATGGATTTCTAAGTATTCCCAATGTACCTTATGTGTTGTCGTAATGATGGGAAATTCCAACATTTCCGTATTAAAAATAAAAAATTAAGGCAAATGAAAATTGGTAATTGGTGTAAATTTGGTAATTGGTGTAATTAAGGTGCATCGCATTGACTCGAATAGTTCACAGTAAAACAAAACAAAGTATTTTAAAAATAAAACATTAATATATTATTTCAACATCTACCAATGTGCATTATAAAATATATATTTACAGTGGGTTTTTTTACAACATTAATCGAGTTATCGCGTTACAATGTATTTAGTCAAATGAGATATTTCACAACAGAAACATTATAATTAAATAACATTACACTGTATATAAATTTAAATTTACCTATTATTATCCTTAATATTTTATAGTCACACAGATTAGCGAAGATTCTTGACGTCCGCCTTGAATTCTTCTGTTTGAACAAACGACACAATCTTTCCGTTTTTTGGTTGGGTTTTGATCCCAAGCCAGGCCCAACGCCGCATCTTCACGACTCCAGTTATTGGGGGTTGCTGGGTCCGTTCCCGAGCGTTGGTTATGAAGTCAAACCCCTATGCCTAGATTCCTTCTCAGACACTTATTCTCAAAAACTCAACAAGCGAGCATTCTGAGCTTTTGTGAGGTGCCAGGATTCGCATCTATAAAGGAGCACCGGCATAATGCAGGAATAAAAGAGTTGGCATTTTGTTATGACCGAGTATAAACTGGAATTCCACGCATCGTGTTGAAGGTTTTTCCAAAGATTCCTAAACGGATTGCGAGTTTCTTGTGCGTGCTGCCATCTTCAGTTATATGAACACCCAAGTATCTGAAGCTGTCAACTTTTTCGATCCTCTGCCTATTGTTGTAAAGGGGATAGTCGGGGTCAGGACATGACTTATTGCACATGAACTGTGTCTTTTTTGTATTTATATTAAGACCCAGGCGCGCGGAGTTCTCTTGTAGCCTGTCGACCATACCCTAAACATTGCTGACTGTTTTTTCCAAAAAGACCGCATCATCAGCATATTCTAGGTCGCACAGCCTCAGATTAGGGCTCATTGTTACACCTCGGTCAGGTGGTATTGACTTGCATAATATGAAGTCCATTAAGATGGTGAAAAGGAACGGTGCAAGGACGCAGCCTTGCATGACTCCAGTGGAGATCAATTACGTGAAGTTTTCCATTTATGCGTTGTTCATCATTACTATGGGCCGCTTGCATATTTTCAATTCTTAAGTCACTTTCACTGTCATAGTCTACAGCTGGATCACTATCACTAGAATATACAATTCTCCTCTTTTTGTTCACAGGGAAAAAAATTAAATAATACCAATAAGGGTTGGTTGGAAGATATTGCTTAAAAGCAATAATCCCGCCCTTGTACTCTTGGTATGTAATTGTACATGAAGTTTTAAATAAATAAATAAACATCACTATCAGTGTCACTATGCGAAATTGCCGTATTCACTTTCGTTGTTTGCCATTTTATCTAATCCAAAATTAAAAAAAATATGTATTAAAAAATATTGCAAATACGTTTTCAGTAATAGGATTACGATATACGTAATTTAAAAAATAAATAAATGGGTAATTTAAAAAAATTAACGCATAGTCACCGTACCGACACTAATCCCTTTCCAACAGGTCAGGTAGACGGGTGAATACAAACTGACGGATCGCTGAAAATAATTAATATTTTCAAGTCCGGGGAAAAACGCTATATTTTTTTGAGTGCTTATTTACTATGAATTTTACAGGAATTTTTATATTTTAAATATTGATAACTAGTAATCAATTGTTCAGCTTTTCATAGTTAGTAATTAAAAAAAAAAAAAGTGTTTTAACATGCATTAAAATCGTTTAAAAGCGAACTCTAAATTTGTCGTGAAATACACGCCGCGGGACCATAAGGGTAAATGTCGTTGGGCGTGGAATACACGCCCGGGGACCGGTAAAGGTTAAGGATATTTCCGCTTTGTAGATAAAATTTTCATGTCAACTCAAATAACCCGAATAATCTGCGTTTTAAACATCTTAACTTGCTGTTTGCTGTATGCAGTAGTGGAACTTTCAGCAGAATTTACACAAGGAATATAAAATATACAAGTAAGTATAGACGCAATGGTTTCAGCAACAAATAATAAACGAAATAAATATTGAATAAACACATTATTATTATATATATTTTTTTAAAAAACACTATGTACAAGTCCAAATAAATAAATAAACTCGGAAAAGTGCATACTATAGATTGGCGATCGAAGATATCTAAATACGCTATATGCTATATGTATATCCCTAAAGTGTAAAATATTGAATCCGTATAAACTTATCGTATGTAAGGCGGTTTTTCGTTTTTTCGGTATAATAACACTATCGTGTGGATAATTTTAAATAAATATTTACTAAACCGCCCCCAAAGAAATTATCATCCACGTTGGCAGAATCACAAATACTCGTATACCTATAGATAATTCATTCAGCCATAAATATGTAAATGGTGGATACATAAAAAATTATATCTTCGACACAAAATATAAAAGGAGTCAGTTATAAATATGTGACACCTAAAATGAAAACTGCATTTGGTCAAAGAAGTCACAGCTCCCAGAATTTATAATTGTATCCTACCTAGAAAACTAATTAGAAAAAGATAAAAATGATCAGCGTACTTGATGCCAACTTAATGTACAGCAGGAAAAGGTAATTTCTCCAATAAATGACTTAATTCAAAGTATGTCATTCGTTTTATTTTTCGATCGACCAAACACTCGTTGCCATAGAGTGGGTATGTAACACCTAATCCACGCAGTATTACCACCAAATTAGAAACAGGAGATAGCTGCTGGTACCAAACATTATCGAGACTAATGATCCATTACCGATACCGAAACTTCTCAAATTAGGATTACAAACTTTTGAAAAAAAGTTCAATTTGTTTTACCTCACTGATGCGTGAGTGTTCATCGTTCACCACCCGCTCCCGAGCGAAAGGAAATTTAAAATGCTCCTCATAACACAACGTAGCGTTTTATTGCGGACACATTATTTTTTTCCGATCAATAAATTATATGGAACGTATGATATATCTCTATTCTTTTAAAAAAACCATTACGAACTTGTTATTTAAATTGAAACGGCATTTCAATACTACTGCTGTTACCGCGTACAAAGCATTATTATTCTAAAAAATATATTATGAAAAATTTGAAAGGATTAATAATGAACTAATAAAAAATAATTTTAACCTGTCTATCTTTTTTACAAAGGTATATTACTTTCCGTTTAGATAAAACGGTTAATAACAAAAATAATATAATTTGGACTATCAAAAGTCAGTTCACTCATTCGCTCTATACGACCAAACCATTGTAAAAGCCCTTTCTTAATTTTGTCGATAATGCTTATCTCAGCCTTGCACTCAGCTCTAATTTCGACATTTGTACACCTATCATACATAGTCTTACCACACATTCGCCTGAGAGATCGCATTTCAACAGCATTCAGTCTATCTTATCCTTCTTTTTCCAACACCACGCTTCACTACCATACATAAGGGTTGGTACCAGAACTCCGTTGTGTACTGCCAATTTTGAATGAGTGATGAAAGAACGGCTAAAAGAAGTTTAAATGCAAGTGTGCCTGGATGTAGAAGCCGCGGAAGGCCGAGAAAGACATGGCATGACCAAGTACGTCAAGTACTTGAAAGTGGACATGTGAAAAGTCGGAATAATCGGCGTATGTGCATGAGAAGATGTATGAATGTAGAGGAAGCAAAGAAAATCTGTCAGGACAGAGTGGTATGGAGTTCTATCCTCTCTGCCTACCCCTACGGGCAAATGGCGTGATGGTTAGTTAGTTTAGTTAGTTAAGTCACCTTGCCCGCAGATATACAATGCAATGTAAATATCAAATAATGAAATTTTTGTAGTATAAATTGAACGGAGATACTGAGGGGGGTAACCTTAGAGGGGTGGGGGGGATATAAATATATCCTCCTCCCCCCTCACTAAACTGCATCGAGTAGATGAAATAGTAGAATATTTTTCCTCTGTGTGCAGCTGAAAGAGAGTCCCCCACGACTCTATAACAGCTGCGGGTGGATGGTGGGTTCGTTATCCCCCCTCAGTATCCAATAAAAGTTTTTTAAAGAGATTGATATTTTATGTCCGCCTTGTGGTGAAGCGGTAGCGCGTTGGGCTGCCATGCATGAGGTCGCGGGCTCGATGCCTAATGTGGCTCAATATGAAATATTGACTTTATAAAATATTTCATGTGTGATACCTTGGACTGGCGCTGAAGCGCAAGATTGATCATCTTGCCCAAAGATCGAGATTCACTGCACTCGGTGTTCTAATGCAGTGCCCTATGCACCATTGGGTGCGGATAAGGGAGAGTAGTAGCAGATAGCTATGAGGTCATTATTGATTTAAAAAACTTACGAAATGTTTGCGAAGTTTTTATGACTTACTACTATCATTTGGGTAACAGGTGTGAAAATTCGCATGACTTAAAAATACGAAATATATGTGTACACATAATATGTGTTACAGACAGAACATTCAATATTCTGATAAAGCATCTGTTATGTTGAACGTTAAGAAAAAGGTATAATAAAATAAAGAATTTCAGGGGTAAATTTTATTATACAGAAGCTGATTAATTTGGCGGTAAGGCGGTCGGTGTGCCGGGATTAATAACCCGTGAAAAAAATTCGACACGCGCAAAAATTTTCATAATTGGGTAGGTCCCTCAATGATGTCATATTTTTCCCAAACACTTTCTGTGTGTCGTGTCTATTTTATTTGGGACACGGTCAAATATAACGCGCGAGTTGACACTAGGGAATCACAACAACACAACGTGCACATTTGGGTTTGGCAAACGAGTATACATTTTACTAGCCGAAAATAAAAAGGTTTCATACTATATCATAGTTCTACATTTTTCGCCGGAAAATATGAAATTAAAGGAAAATATTATATTAGATGTTTATAGGCGAGTTATTAATTATCATGAATTGCGTAAACTGATAATATAATAAATGGGAACGTCACTTTATTACCTAGGTACATGTGAGTTTAATTTACCTCATTTATTTAATAAATATACGATTAATTGAATAAATTATTCAATGTACACTTAATGTAAATCGTAGGAATACATTTACATAGCGTCCAACGAAAATAATAAACGTTACAATAATTATAGAATTAAATGATAAATTCAAATTTGATTCACGGTTTCGTTTCTTAGACTAAAAAAACATTAATTCTAAATCACGTAGGTACTTATAAATAAAGTTTTTTTTTAAAGAAGTGTTTTTTTCTGGCCTCGGGTATATTACCCTACACTGAGATAAAAGTATATTTATGTAGGTACTAATAAAAAACAGACTGTTGAAATTAATAATAAATTTAGAAGCCGTAAGAATCCTACCCTTCTTCGCTTGGAATCATGTAATTTCGGATGATTTTAATCAGTAAAAGCTAGCTAACCCTCCCATAGGCAATTTTGGATCCGCTCGGCTGCTGTTAATTTATTCGTGATTTCTGCAGTTGTTAAATATGCATATTTTTCCCGTATATCTAACAAACAGAATACAAATAATTTTTAAAAGTGGACTCTAAAAATAGGACGAGGTGATTGGATAAGATAGGTATGTTAAGAAGTTGGTATGCATAATATTATGGTACCTAAGTGAATCAAGTGGCATCACGTATGCCGCCTATTGAACACACGAAGTAGCCCGTATCCACCAATTACAGCCAACAGAGGAGTCCCACGGACTTAAGTGATAAATTGACTCGGGAATGTTTTCTTTTGTGAGGGAATCGTCTCCAGACGAAAATAAATCGAGACCAATGCGACACAAAGCGGACCAATGCGGAGAACTCTGATTACACTTCTATTTTCTATAACAACTGACAGCGGATGCAGTGCGTTGAAAACAGATGCATGCGCAATATTATGGCACTATTCTTTTAACATATTATTTTACTGGAACACACATTATACCATGTAACTAAGTCGAAATAAATGGATGCGGATGACAGACTCGATTTAAATATAGTGCTTAATTACTTTTAAAAATAGAAACGGTAAAAAAGTCGTAGAAAGACTTTCGACTCTGAAAAAATCCAATTTTCTTCCAACACTGACTCTGCAGAACTACTTATAAAGAAATAATGCATTAACAGAAAAAAAAAGCAGTGATAGAGAAGAGTAAGAAACGTTGAGTTGTAATATTGTAAGTATTGTATAATAAAGTAAAATAAAATAAATAAAGAAAGTAGGTAAAGGTTATAAAAACTTATTTTGATGCTGCATAACATCATACACAAACCTGTGTACATACTATTACTTATTTACTTTATATATCATTATTTTGTTTTTCTTTAATTTCTTTATTTTTGTTTTTATTATTTCTTAATAATTAAATTAAAATACATTCTTTTGTAAAATACATTCCTAAAGCTATATTGTTTCGTACCATCCGATTCCAAGAAATAAAATTGTATTAGCGAGATAAGATCGGCAAGCCCCGGCTAGCGGTGGTTGAAGCCTGATGGCTGATGGCTGATGGCTGGTGACCGGTAACTGACCATCGCCATCGCCGCTGGTCACGGCATGTCATGTAGGTGGTAGGTAGAGGTGTTAGTGATTCAACTTGTGTCATACCATTCAACACCGCGAGGGACAGGTTGTTGAAAGATTGCTATCGATATTTTGAAAAAAAAAATTAACTTTTATTAACATATTTAAGTATGGCGAAAAGGGGGGAATGGCCGCTATTAGTAAAAAGCGGACAAGATTAATTAACTGAAAAAATATGATAAATTCAATTTGAGCCATTCGCATTCGTCTGAATTTAAATTATTCTAGTTTTTATTTATTTTTTTAACTAATAAAATAATCATCAAATTTTTAGACATATTTTAAGTAGGTTCATCCACCAAGAAAATTTTATGTATAAGAGTTTTTCGTAATACAGTTACAAAAATGGATTACAGGTGTATTCAATAACTAGGTTATAGGTTAAAATTATCACAAAATTTGATATAAATAATTTTTCAATGTGACTGCTTATTTATTTGTTTTAAATCATTTATCCCGTTAGTAATTCATAACAACCGCAACCCCTTTGATTCGTATTTTTCTCAGTATTTGACGGCAGGTGGTCGGTTCAGTGGCCAGCGATCGTGTTACTGCACCCCCGACCTACTGATACTGGTGGCGTGGTGGCGTGGTGGCGTGGGGCGTGGTGCATGATGGTCACCATCGGCGGATTACAGGAGCCGCAGCCGCAGCCGTCACGAATGTCAAATCACGACACCTATTCTTTTCAGCGTTTTCAGCATTTCATGCATTTTGAAAACTGCATGAAATCACTAGGATATACAAGAATAAATCATCAGGCGATACAATGATAAAACATAAGGCTTTGCTAGATAAATCAATGAATTTTGAAGAAAAATCAAGTCAATGTAACATCTATTGGTATCTTTGAGTATACATTTGGTATCTATTTTAAATCTAACACGGTTTTTACGTACTGCAATGTTATGAAAGCTTATCATAATTGATTTGGGTAATGGTGGTAGTATTAATGACTTTATAATATATTTATCCAAGAAAAGTTGTATTACAATTTATTAAGTAGGTAAGCAGATTTTTCTTTTACTCACACGAAAATTCCATTCCTCGATTCCTAACAATGTGTTAGAAATATGTTAATAAAGGGAAGATAGCAGGTATCAATTTTTGAGATGGCAGTTGTTCAAGGTCACAAATATGGATTATTATTAAATGCCGTCAAGTCTACAATCGAGCAACTTTTCAACCTTTTGTGTCCAAATAACTACTACGGCCTAATTGAGATATTACCTGATATCAATAATAATTTATGCAAGCTCGTCACGGATAGAGCCCAGCTTAATTCTTTAAGGATTTCAAAATAATCAAAATTGTATCAATGAAAAAAAAATCTAAAAAGAGGAAATTAAAATTTTACAAATGGTAGATATTCATGGGAAACCAAAAAGAGTAAGTTTTGCGGAAGGGACATGTATGTCAATAGGAAGAAATTAAGAAAAATGATTTTTTTATCGGATAAAATAGAAATATTATAGGTACATATTATGTTTTTCATCCTCTGTACCAAAGACACGCATAGGAGTCACAAACCAGTCAAAGCATAGCTAAGAACAATTTTGTACGATAGCTAGATAGTATAAATTCCCATTCTCCATCTATCTATCTATCACAAAATGTTAATTTAGCAGTTTTATCCATAATAGCACCCTATACAATTTTTTAAATTTATTTATAGCCTCCACTCGTTTACGAGTGATTTTGTACATTTATTTTTATCGTCGATGCTTATCAGAATGATGCATTTTGCATTTATCTCTGCACTCATATTCATGTTTAGCTCAGGTGAGCTTTGTTTTAAAGCTAATATTCATGTTTATAAGCAATAAAACTTAGTACATTTTTAATCTACCCCACTTTTACGAAAACAGTGAAATTCTCATTGGACAAATTGCAGGAAATAGTAAAAAAAAAAGTCCTTATATTCTTGGAAAGTATAGATAAAAATTTAATGGTCATGAATATTGAAGTAAATTGTAATCACAATAGGCACGAACGTTACTGTAACTGCTACCCGTTCCTTTCAGTACCTACAGATGGTAATAATATTACGGTCACTCGTTCTTTGTACTTTCTCGTATTGCACTTTATGTTACTAAACGGAGTTGTACTTTTATATGCTGTACATTTCATATTTTACTTGCATTCTTAATGTATAACATATTATTTGTTTTACTGTTGATTGTTTTCCGCAAACTACCGTTGAAATAAAAGTTAACAATCTTACTTTATAGTTATGCGTAGGTAACATACTCAATAGCTAAGTGTCGGATTTGATTCAAAATTCAGCGCGGAATAAACTTATAAGTAAGTAGGAATTATACCTACTTGTACTTACCTCTTCAGAAACACGGATTTCAAACATGTGTAGGTATTAAAACTTGTTTATAAATTAGAGAAACGTTTTCTTAAGGTGATTTTATTTCTTTATAAATTGTAAGATCAGACTCTCTCTACGACAAAGATTATTATCCTTGTACTCTACAAAAAGGAATGCCTACAATGGCGTACCTAAATGAGGGGAGATAGGTACAGATGGAAATGAAAAAAGTTCTTTATTCTCTTCTTCGTACATACAAGGCATGTGTACCTACAAATAAATTTTACGTGACCGGTTAATTCAATAATTTATTGATTTGGGGTGAACAATAATTTAAGAAACAAAGAAAAAATATTCAAATTATTTTTTCTCCAAAAAAATATTTAAAAATGAAAAAGTTTGTTTATGTTAATCAGAATTTAAAAAACCCGAATTAAACTAAACAATTTTTTAAAATTATATTCATGACATTCTTTGTATCCTTACATGTAGTCACATTTAAACAAAATATATAAATATAATGTATATATGATAGTGTCACCAACAAAATACTATTTTGATAATTGTATTTTATGTACGTGTATACATTAACATTACTAAAATCATTTTAATGCAAGACCTTTTGGCTTTTGATATCAGTTATGTGAATACATAAAATAATTGTATTATCTAAGAAACTGTACTTTGTTAACAACTGAGATGCATTCCCCGCATACAAATGGTGCAGTAGCGTGCTTATAAACGAGTGGAAAAAATATTCAACATTGTGTCACTTTGTATTAAAATGAACAATATGGTTGCTGGTCATCTGCAATCTGCATGCATGTATTGTCTGGGGCTCGTTTCACAATCGGTCAAATTCAAAATAATTATGCAAGTATTTATTTTATAATAAATGTACAAATTATAGGTATATAGTCTATGACTCCGGAATAGAATCCAAAAATACGAATCCCACTTCATCGTAGATTCTGTCCTACTTTCTGACAGTGTTTTTCGGCAATATATGAAAGTAGCCTCGAAATTATCAGGGAATATCGAAAGAACATTTTTATTGATTTGAAGTTATAATGTTTTATTATTGATATCAGATAATCCAGAGTTTCTCTGTCTCTGTTGGGATTTCAATAATACCTATTTGATATAAGCCCAGCATGGGTATAATCCAATAAAATTTGTCTACAAGTATTTGTACACATTCCGAATGTTGTTAAAGAATGTTTTATTTAAAAGATATAAAATTAATGAAGATAAATCCTATTGAAAGGTTAGTTCTTATTTCGACTCAATTCTATGTACGCCACTGCACTAGTTCGTATTATACTAACTTCGGTAAATGAGTAGGTCCCTTTCTATTATTGTTGTTATTACGTATATTGGCAAACATTTAGAGTAAATTTTCATTTAAAATCGCATACTTATCGCTTTAGAAGACTTAAAAAGAAGCTTCACCGAAATTAGGTGGGTAATAGGTATATTTATATTGGTGGGAGTTATTTAACCGATGAAGTTTTCGAAGTCTAATTGAAACAATAAATTTCACAAGTAGTAAAGCTGTTGTCGCAATATTATGATGTGTTACTTACCGGGGCTGTAGAGCTGCGCCAGCTCCTGCGCCCCGCGGTGCGTGGGCCCCCAGCGGGCGGCGCGCGGCTCGGGCGCGTCCTCCGCCATGGACAGCTGCTGGATCTGGCGCTCCGAGCGCACGGGGGCCAGGAACGTGCTGGCCACGCTGCTGGCGTACTCCAGCCGGTCGGGCGCCGCCACCAGCGCCGCCAGCCCGCGTGCCCCGCACGGCGACACGGGCAGCGGCAGCGCCATGCCGCTCCGCACGCGTTACGACGCCATCACGCCGCCCCGCACGTGACCATCGCGGACCGACGGTTGCGCGATACTGAACGCCTGAACGCTGAAACTGAAAACGTCAGATTTCCCGACCCGAACAACCAGCGCTACGGGACGAAAAATGCCGGACGGAGCCGAAAGCTGCCGATTCCCAGGCGCTTTTCCGCTAACTCCGCACGGGATGACTTGGGAAAACGGGATACTGAAAATAATTCACTAAAACAACTCCAACAGTTTAAAAAACTATCCACTTGACGACTATTTCGTAACACAAAAATCCAAAGTAGGTACTTATTTGTTATTTCAAATTTTAATACAATTCGAAATTTAAAAATTTATCGAATCCGAGGTTGAAGTAAAAAATTCAACAAAATCACTTTGTGTAACTTATTTAACTTATCTAACAAAATTACAGCGCTTTATCGTGTCTGTCACAAGTTGCCTAACTTCAGAAATGAGTTCGTGAAAAGCGCGATGCGGTCTGTAAATAGACGCCCGCCCGGCAGCAAAGTTCACTTGCAAATGAAGAGACAAGAATATGTTGTGAACACTCCTCACGAGTTCGGAATTTGAATTGTCTGACTTTCTTCGCGCAGGCGTTACCTACTTTGAACCAAACTGAAAATGTCCCTTCAGTGACATAATGTAATATGTAAATATAATCTTTGTTTGTTTTCTGATTAGATAATGAATCTCAACTTCGTTTTTAAATAAGATAATCACCAAAAAACGCACTTACGGAGCAAATAATATTATAAATATTATACGACTTTGTGATATTTTGCTTCTAACTGTTGACAAGTAATTTATAAAACATTATCACCCATTAGGCCTAAAATCAGAATACGAAAATACTCATTAATTATATGAATATATTGTGTTGGTTTTTTTAAAAAAACTTATTTTCAAAAGAATTTTTTTTTTTCACAAATGAATACAATGAAAACACATTATACATTTTAAAAAATAACCAAAAATCTTACCAAGGCATAGCCTGTTTGTGGGTATACTGTGAAAGTCAAACAGTATGCACGTGGCAAAAGAGAAAAATAAAAATGGAAAAATAACAGATAATGTAAACAAGATAGTTAAAAAAAAAGAATACAAGATATTGCTATATTTATACCGGAAGAAGAAGAAGGGAAATAATTATAATATGTAAAATAAAAAATGACGTGGATTATGTTATTGTTATGGTCTTTATAGTAAGAATGATTCTACCTTTACACTATGTATCCAACTTTGTGTAAATTTTTTAAAAGATGAAAAAATTTGGAAAATTTGACAATGCCAAAAGAATTAATTAAACTTCAAATAAAATGTGTATGTATCTTTATAATCTACCATTTTAGTATTAATGTAGTATAATAGTATTTTGGTAGATAAGAATAAAGGGAGATGGTAGAAGTTGTACCATTTCGGCAGCTAAACATACATCTCTTCTTCACTCGTCCTTACCCTGCGTCGCCACCACTGCACTGACTGCACCCATGCACTTCTTGTGTTCAATTATTTATCATAAACGCTAAGGTAATATATGCATAGATTTTCATTAAAATTTATTTTAAATACAATAATTATTTATTCTCTTCGTGACCTAGTGTCATATTTATTGATTAACAGAAAATATTAAAAAATGGTTAAATAAATTTGTCCTCACTGGAATAAAATCTGTATAGTAGGTATTTTTATTTATATTTTTTCATAAACAATTTTGTTTTACTAGATATCACTAAGCGTAAGAAACATACCATGTTCAATTAAGTAATAGTATTTATAATTTGATAAGTATCTAACATTATTCATTATTCATGGCATTGAAGTGTTTTATTTGAAATTTTTATTTTCCTGAAACATGCTCCTTGTTGTAGGCAATAACGGGAGCATGTATATTTACTTTTATATGTAGTTCAATTTTATGAACTTTTTTCCATAATATTTTGTGCATACGACGATATGTTGACAATATATTGTTTTTGTATAAATTATTAAGTGGATGGAATTATACAAAGTTCTTTATGAAGCTTTAACAACAATTTATAATTATACGAATAAAATTAAATACTCAAATAGGCATTTGTGACAAATGTGACACGCTTACCTAATATTTGTGTCAAAACTACGGAAAGCGACAAGCAGATGGCGTATCTTAATGTATGGAACCATATTATTCAATAGGAAGCGGAAGTAGACAAAGAAGGAAGGGGATTTATGCCAATCTACCAATTTTTTAGATTGATTTATATATTATAAAGATATACTTTTACAGCTCAGATTTTGTCTATGCTTTTAAATGTTCGAATGTTTTTCTTAAAACGTTGTTTTTTTGCTGAGCTATGAGATCTTTTTTACATCAGCAATATCCATATACCTATGTTAATTGGTACAAATAGGTACCCACTTTTTATTTCCTTGGTCGTACTCGTAATTATAAAATTATTTTTTGTGAAAGGTCACCCTTATCATTAAATTTTCCGTACCGGTGATGGCTTTTTGGTATTTAATTATTCATGGCAAAGGATCTCCATCACCCCCTTTTCAGCATGAAGATAGTTTCTATCGGATATGAATGGAGGCGTTCCCTGGAAAAGTACTTACAGTAAAATAATATTCATATCATATCGTGGGAAAAGTACCAGACAATATGGCGGCAGGTGGGATACACATATAAAAGAAATTATGCCTTATTCTTTTATGTCCTTGTCCGTAACATTCGAATTAACTATTTATCAAAGCTTATAATATATACAACTATATAATATATACAACTAAGTTATTTTTATGATGTAGATAAGAAGTAGGAAAACTTGTTTTTATAATGAAACAATCGACTATCAGGTAGGTATAATGTGGTAAAAACAAATATTAAAATGAATTATTAAATTTCGTTTTGCGTCGCAAACTTTCTGTCCTGAGAATATTGTAGAGCTTTTTATATTAACTAACTAACTAACTAACTAACTAACCATCACGCCATTTCGACGTAGGGGTAGGCAGAGAGGATAGAACGCCATGCCACTCTGTCCTGACATACTTCCTTTGCTTCCTCTACATTCATACATCTTCTCATGCGCATACGCCGATTATTCCGACTTTTCACATGTCCATTTTCAAGTACTTGTCGTACTTGGTCATGCCATGTCTTTCTCGGCCTTCCTCGGCTTCTACATCCAGGCACACTTGCATTTAAACTTATTTTAGCCGTTCTTTCATCACTCTTTCGCTCCACATGATCAAACCATCGTAAAAGCCCTTTCTTAATTTTGTCGATAATGCTTATCCCAGCCTTGCACTCTGCTCTAATTTCGACATTTGTACACCTATATATAGTCTTACCACACATTCGCCCGAGAGATCGCATTTCAACAGTATTCAGTCTACTTTCATCCTTCTTTTTCCAACATCACGCTTCACTACCATGCATAAGGGTTGGTACCAGAACTACGTTGTGTACTGCCAATTTTGCTTCTTTCGATAAGTTCTTGTTTGTCACTCTCGATTTTAAGGCACCATTAACCCTGTTTCCGGCACTAACCCTTCTCTAAGTGTCCTTATCCACATTTCCGTCTCTTGTTAACATACTTCCCAAATATAGGTACATTTGTATATTTAATTTATAAAATAAGTAAAATAGTGAAAATTTATAATATTTTGTCTATTCTTCCATTTGATACTAACAGTTGAACAGTTAACAGTATTTTCATTATTACTTTATTCGTGTTTTTTAAATGTTTCGATTTCGGTTTTCTTTTTTAACATAATTTTTAACATTATTTGCAGGGGCTCCATAAATTGTATCAAGGAGAAATTCAGAGTAGATAATATGGTATAATATAATACGACTGTTAATATGTAGGGTAAATTTTGTTTTTTTACATTTTTGTGTCAATTAAAAATACTTACGAATAAACAATTTAATATGTGTATGAATATCTTACCTTCGTGTAATAAAATTATCAAGATACACTGCACTGGTGATGCACCATTAGGTGCGGATAAGGGAAAGTAGTAATAGTGTATGAAAACTAAAAGGAAACTCTCTTAGTGTTCGATACTGGGCGATCACCCTCTAAAGCTCGTATTTAGACGAAGGATTAAAAAAACTGACATTTAAATAAATTTTTGGCAGAATGATGCAAAAATAACAATTTTGACTATAACTAACTAACTAACTAACTAACTAACCATCACGCCATTTCCCCGAAGGGGTAGGCAGAGAGGATAGAACGCCACACCACTCTGTCCTGGCACACTTCTCTTGCTTCCTCCACATTCATACATCTCCTCATGCACGCACGTCGATTATTCCGACTTCTTACATGCCCACTTTCAAGCACTTGTTTTACTTGATCATGCCATGTCTTTCTCGGCCTTCCTCGACTTCTACATCCAGGCACAGTCGCATCATATATTTTTTTAGATGTTCTTTCATCATCCATTCGCTCTACATGACCGAACCAACGTAAAAGACCTTTCTTAATTTTGTCGATAATGCTTATCTCAGCCTTGCATTCTGCTCTAATTTCAACATTAGTGCACCTATCATACATAGTTTTACCACACATTCGCCTGAGAGATCGCATTTCAACTGCATTCAATTTACTTTCATCCTTATTTTTCAACTCCATGCTTCGCTTCCATACATAAGGGTTGGTACCAGAACTCCATTGTGCACTGCCAATTTAGCCTCTTTTGATAAGCACTTATTAGATACTACCGACTTTAAGGCACCATTAATTCTGTTACCGGCACTAACCCTCCTTTCAATGTCCTTGTCCATATTTCCATCCCTAGTGAACATGCTTCCCAGATATACAAATTCTTCCACTTGTTTCAAGCTATCGCCATTTACTACGATCTTACACTTAGTCATATTCACATTTCTTTCAAAAACCATCACATTCGACTTTTCCACATTCATTAATAGATCACTCTCCTTGCACACATCGTAAACCTTTGTAACCAAGGACTGCAATTCTTCTTCGCTCTCAGCAAGAAGCACTGCGTCATCGGCGTACAAAAGGCAACTAACAATCATACCACTCATTCTCGCGCCCACGCCCATATTTTTCAACTCTTTCATACATTTATCCATGTATATGTTAAACAACCATGGTGACATCACACATCCCTGTTTGACTCCTTTAGGGATGTCAAACCACGACGTGAATGACCCATTTACCCTTACACACGCTACACTGTCTTTGTACAAGGAAGCAATAGCGCGGACAAGGTTATCGTTCACACCCATACTCAGATAAGGCCATCCATAGCTTATTCCTATCAACACGATCAAATGCTTTTTGCAAGTCAACAAAAGCGCAGAAAAGCTTCCGGTTGACTATAATTTACACAAAAGATTAGTTTTAATCGTTTAAAAAACTTCGTTCAATCCCTATTAGCTAATTATATTTTAAAAGTTTTCGGTTCATTTTTTTTTTAGAAATCATAACTACTACCCTGACTTAAAAAATAGTGTTTTTAGTAAAAAGCGACTAAAGTTTTAAGTTTCTGACCGGTCTAGCCCTAATGAGGGTAATTCCCAAAGACTCTCCTAGACTTATACTCCATTGACTTGAAACTTTGAGAAAAGGATCAATTGAGACATAGTACGTATCGTGTACTATTCGATATACACTTAATTTTTTTTTTTTTTTTTAACCCATGTAACTTTGGCCGAAACCGAAATTGGGGCCAAAACACATTTTTCAGACGAAAATGAAACCCTTTGTTAGCACTCCAACAAATTCCTAGTTATGAGATTTATAAAACGCTTTGAAACGCAATATATTTATAATGAATTTTGCATGTTTTTGCCATCTTGGTATCGTAACTATACATCAATCCCCACTAAGTCACTCATACGTCATCACTAGACATCTACGTCACACTTTCTAAGTGTGAGGGTATTGGTCTAAGTGCTGTAGTCTTTAGACGGTGGTATTTGATAATAAGTGGTGTTGTTCAGGACTGACTAATTAATATTTCGTCAAATGTCAATTTGTCCTTTTGTCCCCTGTCATATCTCCTCCTAGCGGCCGGCAACGGAAGCTCATTCAACAGTCGATTCAATAACCTCAGAACATTAACAACACAACATCAAAAAGGATAACGCCGAGCCGTGCTCTTGTTATCGAAATCGTTAAAACCAAGTGAAAAGCAAAAACCAACAAAACAAGTCTAGTGCAATTCTAAAGAGCCGTGCCAAAAGAGAAGACGTGAGTTCCTTTTCCCGTCACTTTCCAGGATTGGCATTTGTACTAGGTATACGAACATCGCGTATATTGTCTCCCGCATTTCTTCAAAACGTGCTACGTGGAAGCGAGCACCCTGCTTACAGTCCCAGGGCTATCGAAGGAGAAATCGAACAGGCGTTCTTACATTTAAAAAAATAATAATTTGGGAACGCCTCTTCCAGTGAATTATTTTTCGTAGATGGTTCGTTATTTAAATGGGATAATATTTTTCATTTATGTATTCAAGGCTAAAATTTAAAAAAAATTGAAGGAATGCGTTTTAAAATTCTTTTAAAGAAAAATCTCATATCTTGGGTAACCTCTTATTACATATTTGGATAAGTATTGCCAGTTTCCGAGAAATAAAAAATATAGTTGATACGAAATTTTTGTTTACGATAAGCGGAATGAGGAATGTTGTAATACGTCATGTGTAGCCACTAACTTAACCTAGCTAATGTCAAGTCATAAGCCCTGTTAACGCTTGAATATCCACATTTCTGAACATGAAACTGAGTTATTCATCTCTGTTGAGAAATTAAAATGAATTTGTGGATGAACGCTCGTTGCATCATGGGTAAAAATTTAAAGACCTTTTTTCTTACGAGTTTTTGAGTAGGTAAGTACAAATATTGGGAATTTTGGCATAATGCTGTAACATGCTTCTAGCATCTCAGTCAATATACTAAAAAACATATTTTTTCATCTATGGCTAAAACTGTCAAAAGTGTAAATGTGTCAAACTTTCTGTTAAATATAAATATAACCTAAACGATCTAAACCTATTTTGGTGTAAGAATAATCATTAATATTTCTTTCTAATCACTTGAAAAATTGGAATAGCTATCAAAAATTGCAGTAAAATAAAAAATATTTGTCACTTCTAATATTGTGTAATAATGTTTTCCACTAAACTTTTAAAGCGCGCGTTTTTATGCAGATGTTTAGATATTTTAAAACCCACCGCTCTAAGATGTGCTAGCGATGCGACTACAGCTACAGCCTTAAGGAATCTAAAACCAAAATCGACTAATTCATATGTGAGACACTATATTAAATTGTGTTTAGTGAATGCGTAAAATTTGATTTTAAAAATAGTTTTATTGTGTATTAAAATAATTGTATCATAATAGGTGCAGTACTATGTCGACCGTTGCCAGGTTCGAACGATCGGGGGTTCTGGAGGCGACGGTTGTGTATCTTTCCTGAAAGCATGGTGCAATGAAAATGCCGGTCCCGATGGTGGAGATGGGGGAAGTGGCGGACATGTCCTATTTCTCTGCACTACTGAAGTTAAAAATCTCAATAAATGTAAAGCGCTGAATGAGTAAGTTCAATAGTACTTAACATCTGCATTTCCCACCTATACATGCCGCATCTGGCAAGACTGAATGCATAGACAAGAAATCTGCTTATCTTCCCCATACTACACATTATTTTTATTTAAAATACAGTTTTTTTTTTTTAAATACAAAAATCTTAACACTCATTTAGATGAATTTTGAAATTTATGAGTAAGTTTATAATTTCGCACTCACTAATAATGGCAAAAAATCATTTCAGAGCAGAAAACGGTGAGAAGGGATCTACTACTAACTGTTCTGGGAAAAATGCTAGTCATAATATTATCAAAGTTCCTATCGGAACAATAGTCAAAGACGTATCTGGAAAGGTATTTCATAATCAACTATCTATATTTGGTGTATTTTGTAAATATAAGTAAATTGCAAAGCGGTAAAAATGAAACCTGTGTTTTACCACATCAATAGTATCGCAATAAATACTATTATGCGGAAACTACTGCTACTAATACTTTCCCTTATTCACTTACAGTGAATCTTCTGTTAAATGAAGGAAAGATTATCAGTCTTACGCTTTAGTGAGTCCTAGGTATAATCATCATCATACCATATTCGCCAGTTCTAAATAAACTAAATAAATAAAAAAAATAAAATAAAAAAATTTCATATTGACCCCTGCCGAGAATTGAACCCACAACCTCATGCATGGTAGCCAAATGCGCTATCCACAATAATGTTTATCCTCTAGGTTGTGGCTGATCTGCACCGCGAAGGGATGATATTTGTGGCAGCCCGCGGGGGCGCCGGGGGGCGGGGGAATAAGTTCTTCACCACGGCGCTCCAACAGACTCCCGAGATCGCCGAGCTCGGGGCCCTGGGGGAGACCAACAGCTACTCTCTGGAAGTCCGTAGTATGGCGCATGTTGGACTGGTAATACAACATGATTCAATCATTTTGCACCATGAATACTAAACTGCACTAACTCAAAAACTTTGGGAAATTGCAAAAGTGTAATTTTATTTCGGTACCGCTTCATAAGAATTGGATGTTTAAAAATTTAATATCTCGGCACAGGAAAGAGATAGAAGTGATGTGAGCTGTAATGTGGTATTCTCACTTCATTTTTGACAAATTAAGACCTTACACAGTATTCATGGCGCGATTTATTACTTTAACCAATAAACACTCACTACCCAAGGCATATTTTATCCTTAATTAAAAAAATATACATTGTATAAATAATTACAATTTGTCCCCTTTTTGACATTATCACAAATCTCATTTCATCCTTGTTATTATGTTCTAGTTTGGGTATTTAAAATTATATTCTATTATCAAATGGATAGACCTCAATGTTTGAATTTGTAGCTTGGTTTTCCGAACGCCGGCAAGAGTACCCTCCTGCGAGCAATCAGCCGCGCTCGGCCCAAGGTAGCCCCGTACCCCTTCACAACACTCCACCCACATATCGGAATGGTGCAGTACAATGATTATGAACAAATTGCAGGTAATATTACTCTCTCAGAAATTATATTAGCAATAACATTAATATAAAACAACATTTTAAGATGTCCTTGCTCACGATTTTTTTATAGTTACTTTTTTTTTACTGTTACTTTTTTCCGCACCATATGGTGCATAGGGCACTGAATTGTTTCACCAATTACAGTGTTTACATTTTGGTAACTAACTAACCATCTAACTATCAGAAAGTGTAGGCAGAGAGGATTGAATGCCACACGACTCTTTCCCAGCACACAACTTTCGTTTCTTCCACATTATTTGTAGGCAACGTTCCCCCTAATTTTTCATTATGTGTGCGGCCTATCAACTTATCTGTGCAAGATTTTCAGCGGCTACAAATTTTAAGTCACATTATTGTTCATGCAAATTTTCAAACATATCTTTTTCGCTGGCCGATATAAGGGTAGGTATCATATTTTATTACCAGTCTATCTAAATGAAGTTTCCATAATTGATGTTGATTTTGAAATACCTGGTTATTCATATTGCCGTAATCAAATACATGGCACTCCATTCATTCTTCTCCTGGGAATCTCATGTCCAAATGATCACACATTAATCAAACAAACCTCTATATTGAGAATGTATTGATATTATTCTTTATTGAGGCCCTTTTCTATGACTTCTTTGCTCCAATAGGTACACTATTTTACCTAAATATTGAGCCCTTAACTTGCAGTCTCTATCATTGTTATATTACTTCTTCGAAAATATTTGCACATTGATGAAAGTTCACTTAGAACATCATTCAAGATCGTAATCGTACCATGAATTTGAGGATCCATAAGCATTTTCAAACAATAATGAGATGTGCGGAAGATGGATACATGTGTGTGGACAATTTTTAACATGTGTGCGGAGGCACACCCGCACACCTTAGAGGGAACATTGTTTGTAGGTATTTGAAAAATTCATATTTTAATTATATTTTCTAGTGGCCGACTTGCCGGGTCTTATTCCTGGCTCTCACAAGAATAAAGGTCTGGGAATACAATTCCTGCAGCACGCCGAGCGCTGCTGCTGTCTCCTGTACATGATAGATGCTTCACTCGACCAGCCGTGGGAACAACTCAAATCCTTGCAGTACGAGCTCTCACAGTTCAATGAAGAACTCCTAACACGACCGCAGTTGATCATTGCCAACAAGATAGATTTACCAGAAGCCCAAATGAATATACCGCCATTGAGAAAACACTTTCCGGATTTAGAAATATTGCCAATATCAGCTCGAGTAGGTACTAATCTATCGAAGTTATTGAAAGTTATTAGACAGATATATGATAATGTTCGTGGACCAATTGCGAATTCATAGTTTTTTTCTCTCTGGCAGCTTAAACATTAGATTTGTACTATCTATCTGTGTATAATGTACTCCATTTTATAATTAAGTTGTAAATAAGTAGTAATATTAATTTAAATTGTATACTTTTGTAGAATAAAATACATCTTAAAATACTAAATGGATTTTTAATTATTGAGAGACTTCTTTTATAAAGGCGATGCCATATTTAAGTATATTTTTAACTGCACATAAACTTGTAAATAATGCAACGTAATTTTAAGCTTTATCTCCCCACCAATACTCGGTATAATAAATGCTTATCACTAAAATAATTAAGTGTTGGTTGCTAGGTATTGCTTAAAAGTGATAAGTCCGCCCTTGTACACTTATGCTATGTAATATTGTACATGAAGTTTTAAATAAGTAAAGTCTATGACAATTTATTAAAATCTTGCCAGTACATTTTTATCAAACCTACCCACTCGATAATCATTAAGCCTTCTCTTTCTATGGAATACCATTAAATATGAGAGAAGAGATGATTTCTCCAAAAACCGTTGTTAGTAAAATAAATGTTACATATTTAAAAAAAGAAGGGCGACATTACTTTACATTACATTAAATTTGTGGCTGATAAGAACAGATATAAATAAAAAAAATTCGGGTATTCAGATAATTAATTCCTTTGTTATGATTCATTTCCCTTTGATTAATTTAAGTGTCTTACCTCCATATTATTATAGTACAAACTCCTTATATATTTATTTATGATTCCTTAGAATATTTAAAAAAAATTGCAGTCTAATTATTTTTCTTTATTTTAAATTGAGTTTTTAAGTAATTGGACTTTAGAATGTTTTTTTTAATTGAATACAAAATAAATCTGAACATTTCTTCAACTTACAAATACCATTCTTCATAATAACTATGAATCACATTTATTACTTTATTGCACAAGGTTAAACCACATTCTTGGGTTGGGTGTGTCCAAGTTATGGACTCCATTATTGGTTGTAAAATTTTAGATCATGAGATTACTAAATCCAAGGGATGTCACAAGTAGTATAACCTGGTTTATCTTTTGATTATTTTGCTATTTTTACAATTTTACTCTGTGCCTCTAGAAATTGCAGTTGATGAACTCCTGAGTTATTAGCAGACTTGTCGTGAAATAAAAGTTATATTTTTGATACATCGTTAGTTTATTTAAAGACAGTATAAAATACATCAATATGAAATAATTTATTTCCGAAATGAAATGTGTTTAAGTATAAATGCACGATAAAGCAACCCTTCAACCAATATGTTTATAGTAATTTAGCGCTGGCAAATTTTTCAGCAAGCAGTAGAACTTCTTGAAGACACTTTCCGTTATCTCCCGAAGCTTGTGCGGATTCTGGTTTTCCTCCTCCCTTGCCCCCCATCAGCCCCGCTACACTCTGCACCCACTCTGAGGCTTTCAGACCTTTCTCCACGATATTCTTGGGCACTGATGACAAACAAAATATCTTGTTGGAATCACTATCTACTGAAAAGAACATGGCAGCAGTGTTTGGATTCAATGTCTTAACTTGCTTAAGAGCCGCATCCAGAGCTTTAGTGTTATTTTCAGCTTTGAGTTCTTTTACAAGGAGCACTGCCTCCGGGTTTGCTAAACACAGTGCCTTAGCTTCTTCTGCTACATTAACAAGAATAGCAGCTTTAGCTGTGCGATCCTTATCATCCAATTGTTTTTTCAGCCCCTTAAGAATATTTCTGATTTCATCTTTCTTCCAGTAAGGTATGATGGCGTGGGCCACATTTCCATCAAGTTCGACAATCTTTTTAACAAGCTCCTTTGAACTTGCGCCACTCAGATCATTTTTGACAGCGGCGCAAATTAAGTTAACTTCATTTTCTAATATGGCAGTTCTATTTAAGGCCTTTGTTGCCTCAGGACCAGTGAGAGCTACTATTCTTCGAATTCCCTTGGCGATTCCTTCCTCGCTAGAAATGACAAAATCTCCAATATGACCAGTTTGGTGTAAATGAGAGCCTCCGCAAAATTCTACAGATGTTCCCATTCCAGCCGGCCCAGATGGATTAGCTTCAAGTTCATCGATGGATACACCAACAGCCACTACTCTCACAGGATCGGGATATGTCTCATCAAACATTGCCCTTAAACCATTAATATTTTTTGCAACACCCAATTTTATAGATTTAGCATAAACTTTAGAGTTGTTTTCGATAATTTTCTTGACTTGATCCTCAGAGTTCTTAATCTGCTCTGTAGTCATTGGGCCTTTATTTGTGAAATCAAACCTCAATCTATCCGGCATTACAAGGGAACCTTTCTGATCTGCATCACTACCCAAAACATTACGCAAAACTCCATTTAGTATGTGGGTTCCGGTGTGTATCATCAGTCGGAGCAACACCCGCATTCTGTAAATCTGTGATGGCATGAACATCCAGAGCAAGAGTGTCCTCGAGGCCAGCTCCTTTACCCTGAGAAGCTAACTGGGCTTTCTTTTTTGGCTTCCTCGTACATATTCATATCAACGTTCAATCCATTTTCTTCACACATCAACTGAGTCAAATCTACAGGGAACCCATAAGTATCATAAAGGCGCCAAGCTACATCTCCAGGGACTTGTTTAGCTCCACCTAGTTTCCCAATGGTTCTGTTAAGTAAATTGCGCCCCCTGGTTAGGGTTTTCAAGAACTGAGTTTCCTCTTCATTTATGGTGTCAATGATGCTCTGTGGATCACGCCGAACTTCTGGGAAGGTATCACCAAGTAAATCAACAACTGTGTGAACTAAGGTTGCGAAGAATCCGGGCTTAGCATTCAGCTTTTCTGTTGCGTAACGAACTGCTCGCCGCAAAATTCTTCTCAAAACATATCCCCTCCCCGTGTTATCCGGGCAACCACCATCAGCCAGGGAGATGGTGAGAGTTCTAGCATGGTCAGCTAGCACGCGATACGCCATATCGATGCCATCAGTATCTTCGGCTCCCACTTTCCCGGTATACGGTCGACTGCCAGTTCCTTTCTGGATAGCTTCAAAAAGAGGCACAAATATATCTGTATCATAATTAGCGCTCTTATTTTGAATAACCGATACCAATCTCTCCAATCCCAGACCACAATCAATATGCTTCTTGGGCAGGAGCCTTAAGCTTCCGTCATTTTCTCTATTGAACTGAATGAATACTAAGTTCCAAATTTCTAGCACATCGGGATCATCCATGTTGACGAGCTGCGGAACATCGCGTCCTCCGATGCGGTCAAAGTGAAGCTCGGAGCATGGGGCCACACGGACCAGTTTCTCCCATTTCCCCAGAAGTTATCCTTCATACTTCCAGGAAGGACGTGGGAGGGCTTCACTCCGAGTCGTAATAGAACTATCCATTTTGACTTCTTATCTAAAAAAAAAAGTAAAAACATTCATTTTAAATATTATGTGTACATGCATTATATTTTGAGCAGACAATGCAGTCTGTATTATAAAGGTCTGCTCTGCTCTAGTTTTTCCGGTATTGTATTAATTTATTATTCTTCAGTAAATTAAATGTTGTTGACAAATGAAATAAAATTATAAACAAACAATAATTTGTTCATAAATAACATTACATGAATGATACAAAATGATGCAACATATGCCACAATATACGCAAGCACTCTACAAAGACACGACACGACAATCCCTTCCTAGACAAAACAAATTTAATGTACTCTACTAACCTAAATAAAATAAAGAGCATATGGTTTGAATAATGAATTATGACAACTAGATGATGTAAAAATCGGTTGATTTGTAGAAAATATATACTACAAACTATTATTAAATTATTTAATTGGATACCTTTTTCAATGATGAAGTACTGAAGTTTCGGCTATTCCAAATCACCGTTCAAAATGTTCAATGTTTAACTCACGTTCAACACCTTTCGCCCACAGATTCTTTCGCCGCTGTCACGAAACGCGCAGAGACAAAAGCTACGACAGCAACGTGACACCGGTGACAGCGAAAACCAGCGAAAACCATACACTGAAAGGAAGAAAATAGAAATAGTCTAAAGGGATCTATATACAAAACCATTATATTCGTAATTTTTACTTTTGAATTTGATGTTAAAAAAATAGTATGGGGTACATAATAAAATATCATAAGTAACTGTTTTGTTTTTCCAAAACAAATTTTGGGATTAACATTTTAAATCTAATCATTGGGAAATAATATTTTAAAAATTTAAGTACCATAGACAGAAAATGTTTCCCGGCAATCTTCGTTTGTATTTGTAGAAATGGCCGACTTTTGTTATTTGTTGTAGACGGTTTTCGAATATTAGATTATTCAAATGCTGTAATTATTCTCACGTTCGTATCAATTCGATAACTAAACAAAACCAAAATGAAGCTCATAGACCAAGTGGTGCGAAGTTTCAAAGTCGCCAAAGTATTCCGTGAAAATACGGATAAAATCAATAGCATCGACTTTTCGCCGAGTGGTGAAACCCTCATTTCGTGCAGCGAAGATGATCAAATAGTAATATACGATTGCGAGAAAGGGACTCAGATGATCACTGTGAACAGCAAAAAATACGGAGTTGACCTAATTCACTTTACACACGCCAAGAACACAGCTATCCATAGCTCCACCAAAGTTGACGACACTATCCGATATCTATCGCTTCATGACAACAAGTACATTCGATATTTCCCCGGGCACGAAGAAAGTGGTGACCCTCTGTCTCTCTCCGGTGGAGGACACGTTCCTGTCCGGTTCCCTGGACAAGACCCTCCGACTGTGGGACTTGCGGTCTCCCAACTGTCAGGGCCTCATGCACCTCGCGGGGAGGCCAGTTGCGGCGTATGACCCCGAAGGACTTATCTTCGCCGCCGGAGTCAACTCCGAGAGCATCAAGCTTTACGATTTGCGCTCATTTGACAAAGGGCCATTTTTAACATTTAAACTTAACCAAGAGAAAGAGTGCGATTGGACGGGACTCAAGTTCTCCAGAGATGGAAAGACAATGCTTATTAGTACCAATGGTTCTATTATCCGACTGGTGGACGCATTTCACGGAACTCCCCTGCAAACTTTCACCGGCCATCTTAATAATAAAGGTATTCCAATAGAAGCTTCCTTTAGTCCCGACTCTCAGTTCATCTTCAGCGGGTCTACCGACGGGCGGGTCCACGTGTGGAACGCGGATACGGGCTACAAAGTGTGCGTGTTGAATGGCGACCACCCGGCTCCCATACAGTGTGTGCAGTTCAACCCCAAGTTCATGATGCTGGCTTCTGCGTGCACCAACATGGCGTTCTGGCTTCCCACAATCGAGGATGTTTGAACAGTTCAGTGAAATTAAGTGCTAGAACATTGCGTTCGCTATTCGGTCAATATTTTCAACTTAGTGATATAATCGAAACACAGTAACCTCCTTCTACCTTTATCAGTGTCCCTTATATTATGTGAGGAAGGCTAGAGACTGTTTGTTGTGATTGGTGCTTGATTCTACTGGACAGGTGTCAGTGCGAGTTTCTTCCTTTTTGCTTTAGAAGGAAAAATAGTAACATCTCTTGTGACAACGGAAACTTCGGAGATTCCAAATAATATACACATAAAATTTATTTCATATCAAACTAGATTTGTAATTTTGATTAACTGTTTTCTAAATAATAGAATTAAGTTTCGACCTTTGGATATAAGTAGCTACTATGTTTCTGTGCTAACTATCGCGTATCGTATCAAGTCAACTATCGCGGTGTTGAGAAATTAACATGGAAACTATACATAGTTGCCCACGTGGCAGCAACTAGCGCATTCAGGCACGGAGAAAAAAAATGAAGAATAATAATTTAAATATTTGCATAAAAGTATTTTTTAGCATATTCAAGGGGGAAATACAGCCATTGGTGTGATAGCTCTAACCCTCATGAACTGCGGGTCTCATAAGACCTAGGCCCAGGGGGTGAGAACTAATTCATGGGGATTCGTTGCATTAGATCTGTACGGGTCGCAGTGAAGTCAATAGCTTGCTTAGCCCAAACTCCGTCAAGATTAGACAAGATAGCATAAAACCATGTTTACATTGTTATTCGTAAAAATGTACTCTTCTAAGTATGTATTAACCTTTCCCTGCGTCTTTAATACTGATATCGTCAATCCAAAGCTAAAATGGGGAATTTGCAAGTTGAGTTTAGAAATTGAAATTATGTACTGATTTCAATTATAGTACTATTACTACTTTCCCTTTTCCACACACAATGGTGCATAGAATATTGACCATTTATTATATGGAGACGAGATGATCAGTCTTACACTTCAGCGCCAGTCCAAGGTATCACACATGAAATAATGGAAATCATATGTAAATAAATATTTTATTATGACAAAATATAATTATTTCCATAATAATCTGGTTATAATTTAAACGGATTAATAAAACATTAATATTTTAAAACAGCATTTCTGCAAATTCGCACTTTTGGCGTTGTACCAACAATATGACCGTTCAGATTACCAAATAACTCATGTAGAGTTTTACACCTGACACACTTTAATATGTTTTATGAAATGTGTCAAACATAAAAAACAACAACTTTTAAAAGCATCATTTTACACCATCATCTTATTAAATATGTATGTTCATTTTAATCTTAAATTTGTGAACTAGAAGTAATTTTCTAAATCTACAGTTATATAGATTGAAAAATATTATATTATTCATAAATGAACCTCAAAAGCGCTCTAAATTTCCCCAAAAATATTATTTAACCAGCTAATTTATGGGGAAATAAGAACCCTTATTAAATTACAACACTGTTTACTTGGGAAAACATTTCTTTGTCTTCTCTTCACTGTGTTCAGAGATTACAATATCATATTAAAGAGATCTTACTACCATGAAATTTATAATCAAAATATAAACAAGGGAACAGTCTTAACCTTATAATGATTTTGAATGTGTTTATTTTGTACTGTTAAGTCAAAACATTTCTTTTTATAATGTTAATAATTTAATTAATTTTTTTTATTGATTTTTTCAACCTGAAGAACATTTGCTGTTACTTGGTTGTATGGTATATTTCAATGATAGAAGAATATGTTTGTCATTTTGCCTAGTGTGATTTTTAAATGTTTAGTTTATGGATATTATTACTAAGCAATATCCATTCTTTCCATCTTTTCTGTGACTTAACCAATCCAGGTTTGCAACAGCATAACTAATAATGCAACTACTTACCCCATATTTAACAAAATGAAGAAATGAAACTGGGTTTTGAGTCAAATTATTTAAAAAACGGTTAAGATTCTTTATTAAGGTCATACAAACCCACTCTTTCTGTTCATGTTCCACTTCTGACCGGATTAATTTAATGAAAACCGTCCAGCAATGGTTTAGGATTACCGAGTTTATAATTAAGTTTGTACATTGATCTTTAAGTAATTATGTTGTACATATTTATATTGATGAATGAATTCGTTTATTAACAGGACTGTGGAGTCAGGATCAATTTTGAGCTTCTTCAAAAAAAAAAAAACTGCCAAAATTCCATTACTTGACTTATATTCTGTGGAAACATATTTTAGCATGTATTACATAATTATTAAGTATGTTGTTACAGAAAATAATTTAAGGGAGTAAAAAAGATTTTTATTAACTCAATGTTTGTAGCACTCACTTTGTAGTTTTCCATAATTATGAAATTAAACAACTTTTGTTTTAAAACTACTTTTTTATTATTTAATAATCCAACCGGTTTCGGAGACACTACTCCTTCATCGGGGATTTGTATAAAAATAATTTAAAATTAAGTAATAAGTCGCTAACTAAAAATGTTGATTTATGAAATATTAAGCGACTTATTACTTAATTTTAAATTATTATTTTTATACAAATCCCTGATGAAGGAGTAGTGTCTCCGAAACCGGTTGGATTATTAAATAATAAAAAAGTAGCTTAAAACAAAAGTTGTTTAATTTCATAAAAAGATTTTTGACTGGCTCCACAGTCCTCGTTTATCAAAGAATGTAGTTACACAGGAAATATATTTTAGTACAAAAAAAAATGTTTTTTTAATCATAAAGGGTTATTATTTTGGATATACAGGCATGATGTTGTATATAAAATATTTATTCCTAACATTAGTAGGTATTAATTAACCACTAAAATGTTAATGGTGTCACCATAAATATGTGAAGTACTTCAAATAAATAGTTAAAATTTAAATTAAAAGAAAAAATTGTGTTAATAAGAAAATATTTTTTATAAAACCTGACAAGTATTTAAATATATAAAAAACCAAAACAAGAATATAATTTTTAATTTTTAATAGATACTACTTAATTACATACATAAAAATGATGAAAATATTAAGTTGAACACTTAAGTTAATTATCTTTCACTTGTAAGTGGTAAATGTTCTGCTCCTCGAGTGTGAGCGTTGTTGGAGCTCCCGAGAGAGGGTCCCTTCCCTCTATAGACTTGGGGAATGCGATAACATCTCGGATAGAACCCGCCCCACACGCCAATGCCACAAAACGATCTAGCCCTAGAATGAAATTTAAAAATTCACTGTGTATTCAACCAGAGCTAATCAAAACCAACACTAGTCTATTGAAATATAGTTGGATTAGAATGACAACTGTCAAAACGGTATGAATTATTTTGGTTTTAAAACTGATTTTATATTCTATGTGAAGCACTGTGTTTAAAAATATATTAACATGCCAGATAATAATGATTTTTTGTTTACTAATATAAATCACTCGTTAGACGTCGTTTAATGGTAGTATTTCTCTAATCCAAGTCCCATATAAGCTATATCAGACTTGAGTAATTTTAATTGAGCTATATTTAACAGATAAAATGATAATTACATTAGCATAACATAGTTATATAGCACTAGACACAAGATGAGTAAAAGTGTTCTATTGCATGTTGTCTACAAAGATTTTAAAAAATTCACATGAATACTTAACTAGAAAAATATATTTAAAACTTACATCATGTTTGGCCGAATTATTGCTCATTCATTGATAATTTTTATTTGTGAGTTACAGTTACAATACTGTTTGTCATAATTTTCTAACAAAAAGGTAAATGACACAGTATACTTTACCAAGCGCTATTCCTGCGTGTGGGGGGCAACCACTACTGAGGGCACTGAGTAGGTGCTCCAGTGGCTTCTCCGGTACCCCTAACATGGCCAGCAACTCCCTCTGGAGCGAGGGACAGTGCGCACGTACTGACCCCCCGCCTACCTCATTACCATTCATGACGAGGTCGTAGGCCAAACTGCGAACCTACACACAAAATATTACTTTTGCATTAAAAAAACAGAAATTTTAAGGTAGCAAAGCTAATCATCACATCATCAAAAGAGATAAGGTTTTTAAATTACCTACTGAAATCTCAGATCAGGCTTTTAAAAAACATGTCGATAAAGTTATTATTGATATCTAAATTATTTGTATTTATGTGCATACCAAACCTACACACAAAATATTACTAAAACTAACTAACCATCACGCCATTTCCCTGAAAGGGTAGGCAGAGAGGAAAGAACGCCACACCACTCTGTCCTGGCATACTTCTCTTGCTTCCTCCACATTCATATATCTTCTCAAAATATTACTTTTGCATTAAAAAAACAGAAATTTTAAGGTAACAAAGCTAATCATCACATCATCAAAAGAGATAAGGTTTTTAAATTACCTACTGAAATCTCAGATCAGGCTTTTAAAAAACATGTCGATAAAGTTATTATTGATATCTAAATTATTTGTATTTATGCGCATACCAAAAATTACAGTGTTTTCAAATCGTTCAATTAGTTTATATTGGACTTAAGAAATTGACCTTGAATGGTTCAGACTTAAGGAGAGCCTCGTCATCAGGATGCGGAGCGGTGAAGGGGTGGTGACACGTCTCCGGCCGGCCACCGTCTCCGCGCAGGAAGAGGGGAAAGTCCACCACCCACAGGGGATGGTCTCTGCTAGTCCTGGACAGCAGCTTCTGGGAATCCAGATCCTCGGCTAGCTTAATACGTAGCTCTCCTAAGCACAAACACTGGAAAAGAAAAAAATATAGCATTGAAAAAAGCTGTAATTACTAGTATGTCAATATACAAATTATAAAGGATAGTATTGAAATATTAAATTAAAAATATATGAATTAACTAACTAACTAACTATCACGCCATTTCTCCGAAGGGGTAGGCAGAGAGGATAGAACGCCACACCACTCTGTCCTGGCACACTTCTCTTGCTTGAATTATGGTTTCATAAATATTGCAGGGTAGCCAAATACTATGGTAACAAACTGGCAGATATAATTTCTTTTATGACCGTATTTGCTTCCTGTGTGGGGTAAACGGCAATGACAGACCGTCTAATCAACTGCCAGTTTTTGTGCTTCTCTCCAAGTCAGGTTCGCAACCCATAACATTCACGTAGTGCGTTTTAATTTTTTATTTTATTATTTTTTACAGATTATTATAAACAGAGGTTTTTATCATAACGCGCGTTAAATATTTACGTTTCAAATGTTTTGTGAAATAAATTATCCACTTAAGTTGAGTTAGTGGTGTGCAGTGTGAAATCACATATGTGTGTGACAGCCGCGAGCCAAGGGTTGAAAAATTCTATATTGAGCATCACTTTTAAGTAGGTATTCAGGAAAAAACGGGTTTAAAAATAAAATAATATATTTACCGTATCTTCTTCAGGCCCATACGCTAGCACCAATAAATCTTCCTGCGCCAGATTCAATTTGTCAGCTAGACTTCTCATCACATCTTCACCAAGAACAGTATTTAACTTGGAACTGAACCACTTGTCTAGTGGATCTTTTATTTTAATCATAAAACATTTCACTTTGGTATATTTATTATCTGCGTAGGACTGCAATGACTTTCTCAACTGAGGAGCTATGCTAGAATCTGACCCTTTTCCAACTATAACAAAACTGCTGAAGTCTTCGAGTGACCTTTGCATTAAACTCTCATTTGCTTTCATTATTTCGGTAATATTTTGAAGCTGCAATTATAACAGAAACACGCATTTAAAATTATTCATTTATAGTTTAACACTTTTTAAAAGGTTTAGCCACTCTAGTAACGAGCGATATATCACGGACGCAGCGCAAAATAGCTCAACTGAGTCATGAGGAGCCTCATTGGCAAAAACATTTTGTCTCTGGTTAACAGAACTTCAAAAATTATTGAATTATATGTGGTAATATCATTAGTTGAATATTAGAATTGCAATACTATACACCAACTTACATGAAGGGAATATGAAATATCGGGTTTATCAGTTCCATATTTAGAGATTGCCTCTCGATATGTCAGTCTTGGTATTTTGTTTGGTAAAGGTCGCGGCCAACAGGCCTTCAGTAACCCCTCCATCAGGGACAATATATCCTCCCGACCGGCGAAGGACATCTCGATATCGAGCTGCGTGAACTCAGGCTGCCTGTCTCCACGTATTGATTCATCCCTATTCATCAATGCAGAAAAATAAAAATAACCTCGAAAATAAAATCTTTACCAAATGGCATCAGTTATTTATTTAGCAGTAGTTAAAGTAAAAAATATACTTTACAAAATCTGAACTTGAAAAAAGAAAAAACATCTAGAAAAGAAGACAAAAAAACCTGTCTACATAAAAACTACATTAGGTATAAAAATAATTGGCAGCAAGACTAACTAAATTGAAATATACTTTATGTGTAAAATAACTAACTAACATAACTGCAGCGAGGATAGAACACCACACCACTCTGTCCTGGCACACTTCCCTTGCTTCCACTACTTTCATACATCTCATGCACGCAAGTCGATTATTCATATTATATGTATAGTGTTTTTCAAGTAATTGATATTAAATTTGATTTAAAACACATTAGTTATTGAGCAACTAAAATATTGTATAAATATGCCTAACAGTTTTGGATAAAAATGTTATTTTTGTAGGTAAAGCAATGAAAATTTATAAAATTAAAATGTGTAATGGTCAATAAAAAAGTATTATTATTAATTTACCGATAGCATCGGGCCACTTGGAAGTACCTATCTATAGAACCAGCCATAAGCATTTGTTTAAACTGTTGTGGGCTTTGTACTAGCGAGTAGAACTGGCCTCTGTGTCTCGTAGGTACCACAAATTCTTGAGCTCCCTAAAAAATAATCCAGATTCATAGACAATTTTTTTTAAATTAATATTTCCAATTAAGATTAAAATATTTTTTATACCCCAGGAGTTCTGCAGAAGAGAGTGGGAGTTTCCACTTCAACAAAACAGTGGTCATCACAGAGATACTTTCTCATCTTCATTGTCATGTCGGATCGTGTTCTCAAGTTATGCTGCATATTGGGAAAACGGAGATCAATATACCTGCAAATAATTAAAAATCTTAACTTTAAGCAATCCCCCATTGCTACTGAAGTTATAAACAGTATAAACTTCATAAATATTTTTTCTCCTTCCCTTTTTGTGAGCAAAGCCATTTTATAAATTTATTATTCTCAATTCTTAGGCACAAAATAGCAAGTTTTAGTTTTTAAAAAAAAGAAGTAAGTATTCAATGATACCTGTGCTGTAATCTGAGTTGCTCCTTTGCTCTCTGAAAGGTACGCACAGAGAAAGGCTGGAAGGTGGCGGGATTCAGAATTCTCAAGTCGGACACCATAAGCTCTATCTGGCCGGTCTCCATGGACACGTTAACCGACCCGCCAGGCCGCGCCATCACTTGCCCCGACACTTGTAATACTGACTCCAGGGGTATGGACTCTAAGTTCGGCAACTTGCTGATCATCTGTTATTCAATATAGCAAAACGTTTACCAACCAAGTATTATTGTGAAAACAAAACTCAATCAATATCAAATTCAAAACAAAACAGCTAGCAGATTTTTACCGAGTGCTCAAATTTAAAATTTATTGTACATTTATAATAAGTTTACAAATTAATGAAATAATAATAATAAGTAATTTGAGCTGAACAAAATAATTCACATTGCCGCCATTTGAAATTATTGTGTTTAGGCAAAAAGGTATTTTTTAATGAGATAAAACAATAAATCACTGTAAAATTAAACAATAATTGAAAAAGCAAGCCTACTTCATCTGGAATCATGCACTGGGTGACCCCATAAAGCATCTCGCAAAGTGAGAAAACGTTCACTTCTCTTGAACTCCAGCCATCCACACAAACAAGCCTCAGTTCCGGAATGTTCTAAGCGTAACTCTCCGCATGTATGTGTCCTCCGGGTGTTTGAATTTACACCTTTCTTAATCTTCTGAAAATTTTGAAATATTAATGAACAATATTTTATTTGAATTTAACATTTTCGTCAAAGAATGGTCCTTTTCATTTTTGTCAAAGAAAGGGACTGCATTTAAAGCTAATTTCCCTTTGTATTTTGACATGCCACCAGTAATACTAAAATAAATATTTATTTTGAAGGGTAACTACATTTTTTGAAAATTTCACTTTAGATATTTAAAAAACATATATTTTTTATGAAAACAAGAGCAAAAAACTTGTAACATCAAAGTAACGAAGTAGTATTATATCAGTATTGTATCAAAACTGCAGATAACCCTCCTGTGCTTAGTACGGCAGAATATCGAAGAAACTGACAAAAAAGTATTCATAAATTGGAACGGGAATATTTTTCATACCAAGTGATATTTATCATTAATTTATCCAGATTTGCACTGTATATTATATAATAATAGTAAAAAGTTTGAAATCAATCAGCACATACCTCTGTAATATGTGTAGTATCTGCAGATGATAAACTAGGTAAAGCATGAGGATCCAAAATGGCAAGCGAGTCCACTATTATTTCGATACTCCCAGAATCATTTTTCTAAAATGAAAAGCCATATAAATCCAGCGATTAATGTGAAGAATATAAAATGATGATGATGATGACTGACATTAAGTATTAGACTCTTACCAAATTGACGCAATTGTCAGGTCGACGTGAAACCTTTCCCTTTACTTCTAGCATGCACTTTGGTGTGATTTGTGATGCTATAATCTGTAATTCTGGTTTCTAAAACAACAATTGTAGGATATTGTAAAATTGATAAAAAACCTTACATGGCATTTGGAAGCACTGTCAGTTTATTTTAAGTAATACAACTAATAAACTTACTCTTATTATTTGTATTTTTGCTTACTCTTATTTATAGGTTATCTTTCTTTCATTCTAAATATTTTTAATGTATTTTCACTAATTGTGTTTTCACTTTTTAATTTCTGCTGTTTACTTTTTACTTTTTATTGATTTGTAGTAGGTGGCACGTAGGTGGTGAATTTTTTTTTTTTGTGTATATTATGTATATTTTTTAGCTCCCGATGGCAAACGACATAAATTGTTGTTTTTATCGGGCCTATTACATGTTGGTACAGACTGGTCAAATATTGCCAATATTCCTATGTATTTGATTAATATATAGCATTTAAGCGTACGACTGATCACTTGCCGCATTAAAAATGATCAAAATACATTGCTGTTGGTATAAAACGCAATGATCTATGCACCATTAGATGCGGATAAGGGGAAAGGAAGAATGGAAGGTTTAACATAACTAGCCACAATAAGCATTTAACTCACATCTATACAGTTGACAGCGCCCGTAATCCAGTAATCGAAGCAGTAAAATATTACCCATTAATTCCGGGTTCAAAATACTTTTACATAAATCCAATCTACAGTAACATGTTTAGTGAAGTACGCTACTAATAATTTATTTTCTTCCGATATTGTAATACCAACCACACTTGAGGAATTCCTCTGTAGTAAGTACACCGGGGACACGGGCTGTAGTGGACATACTCCGAGCCTGCAGGAGACTGGATGTGGTACATTTCTGTAGCCGCGGACTTTCTCTGTTAACCTTCACCAACACAACTTCTTCAATCACCACTTCAACATCTCCTGTATCCATTTTCTAAAAGCAACAAATATAGTAATTTCAATAGATTTTTAAATCATTCCTGACCAGTTTGCTCTTTACAGGTCAATATTGCTAATTAACCGTAGGGGGCCAAGATTATATATTTATTTACATGTGATTTTCATATTAGTATTTCATGTGTGATACCTTGGACTGGCACTAAAGCGTATGACTAATCATCTTAACCTACACTATGCTTGGTGAATCTATTATGTGCCCTATGCACCATTGGGTGCGGATAAGGGAAAGTACTAGTGGTAATGCTAATTAGTTTAATAAGTGCCGTTGTTACTAATTGAACAATCTAGCCATGATTTTCCATAAAAAATCAATAAAAAAATTACAATGCAGATAATTGAAAAATAAATAGTAATATCAACTTACCTCATTTTTAGCACCCAGAGGTCTCCTTCTTACGCGTCCAATGATGGACACATAAGACTGTAATGGTAAATTAGTAAAGCGTTTATTGAGATCTGTTCTCTGAAATAAAACAATTCATTTGATTACGCATTTGCATTTTTACTTAAAAAACATTTTTACTAATGATTTAATTACATTTTATGCAAAATTCTGCATATAGGAAAGACACCATTTGAAATTTTTACTGTTTTTTACTATTTACTCATTTTTAAAACATACCCACAGAGACATCCAACATACCTATACTTTTTTTATACAAATTTGCTTAAATTCTTCAAAGATTTTTGAAAGTTTTTGTACTATTAATTTTAGAATATGAATAGATTTTTAAAACTCTTTCAGTGCTTTCTTTACAAAAATTTATATTTTGTAATGTAAGTAGTAAAATAGGAAACAGCCATTACGATCTTCATGCTAAAATGTATGACACCATAGTATTATATTGATAGTCTCCAAGAAAAGTATTGTAAGTGTAAATCATTTTGGAAAATGAATTCAAGTATAGGGAACTTGTGTCTAAATATAAAAAGAAAAATCTTTTTTATCCAATTTCACATAATGTTAGAGTAGATAAATATTTTTATATTCATCTTGTGTAACTCACATTATCTGGTACCACCAACTGAGTGGATCCGTGACCATCCCTGAGAAGAACGAACTTTCCTTTCCTCTGCTGACTTACTCTGCCGACCAACTCCACCGCCCTTCCCGCATGCTTCTCTCTCAACTCTCCGCACGTGACCCTCAGCGGTCCTCCGCCTCCAAACATTTGGCGCTCTTCATTGCAATAATTATTATACGGAGTAGACAATATTGAGTTAAAATCATCAGGGTGGTAACTGTTAACATTGGAGCTGTTATTTGGGTATTCGTACATTTTCCTGCTCATCAACTGACGGTTCGATGTAAATTTGTAAACTGGGTTATTCACATATTCATTTTTAATTATGTTCGAAGATAGTTTCGTTTCTGCTTGTTGATTTATTGTCCTTGTATGACATTTCAAGCATAAATGATTTGTTTTCTGTACAAGAATAACATCTGTAAGTGTAAATTAAATATGTGTGATATTGATATTTTAAATATTATTAATTTAAGCTATAAATAAACATTTTTACTAATCTCTTAAATATATCAAAGTACTACATTTTAATGTTCAAAGAAAATTAAGACAAAGTTACAATGTTCAACCCATCGGCATATCTTCGGTTCGATGCCAAAACCGCAAATCTGCAGAGCATCCATTTGTGAGTTTAGAAATTGAAAATTATAAACCTGTTTAAATATGAACAAAACATTATTATTTCCATATAGTACAGTCTGTAGGTAATTTAGGCAGTTGAATGAGGAGGCCCAAGAAGCTAATCATAAGTTTTTAAAAAGTATAGGGAATGATTTTCAAGAAAAAGTTACATGAAAAAAAACGAATAGGGATGTACTAAACAGGCTACTTATTGGTTCAAATCCTGTTATATCGAGTGTAGAGCATTCTTTCCAACCATTAAAACCCTTTACGGGAAGCCACGTTCACGGGCGGCAAACGTAGACAGCAGCAAGAGAAAAAATCAAATGTATTTCATCATCATACCATATCCGCTCCATATATGTTGAGTATATGGATTCCTCCAACTGCCTCTAAGCCAAGCAATCGGCCGCTAGTTCTTGTGCTACTCCTATGTCAGGTCCACAACCCGCAGCTCTGACGCAAACTGCCGACGGTAATCAACAGTAGATGTCCAGGACGCCGAGAACCTGATGCCTTGTAAAACAGGCAAGCATGGTTAAGGCTCTTGGGAAGTATAATGTATTTTTGTGTCCAAAATCCAATGTATGATTTGAAGGCCACGTTCACAGGCAGTAAGTGTCGACAGCGACGAGAAAAACAATTAAATGTGTTTGTGTATCCAAAATCCAATGAATAAATTTTAAGGATTTATTTTAAGACAATTTTATAGTGGTTCTCTTGATCGATTTTTGAAAATTTTAATGGGGCACCCTCCTCTCTCTTCTCCCTCCCAAATACATAGGTTACAGATATTATTATATCCTAAATTTTATAGGAAGTAGTAAAATGTAAAAGTAAAAAAGTAATTGCTCTTGCCAGGTTGGCAACACTGGGTATTGCTTCTTTGTCGACGATATGCTGATGGGTTAATCAAGTTGGACAGACTTACACGAATTAATTATTTTAAAATAAATTACCTGACAACGATTTCTTCCGACTATTAAAAACTTTTCTAACACAGGCCGCAGTCTGAAAATTGTTCTAGTTCTTCTCAAAACAACCAAATAAAATGTATTAAAATCATAGAAAAAATATCAGTTAAAATGTAAACGTACCTTAAATGCCGAAAGAAAATTAATATTTCTGGTGTACATGGCGACATACAATTTTTAAGTATTTCCGCAAGCTTAGAATGTTTAATGTATTATACTTAATGACTTTATTCAGGCGAAAATTATGATATTTATAATGGTGAGGTTATAGTGGATTTAGGCTTCTTTAAATGTATTTAACTAAAAACGTGTTAAAAGCTACAAATTTTTATGCATTTATTGGAATTAACATAATTAAAAAATATTACTTCATCATTGATTATAAAGATGAAATTATATTTATGATTGACAAAACGAAAAGAATAAAACATAATAAGTTTAATAAAAATATAATAAGTTAAATAATAACGTAGCGAGAAAGAATGCACAGAAAGATTCTAAATATAAAATTAAAATGCACACGTATTATTTTTTTGTAACCAATATTTTTATTTATTATTTTAATGATATAAATTATTGAACTACATGTACGTTGACATTGACATTTGTGCTGTTGACAGATAGATGCAAAGATAATGAACAAAAAAATTGAGTCGCGTTCAAAAATACACAAAATAATCTTATAATGAATGAGGCCCTATTAATACACCCGGGGAAAAAGTACCATTGAAATTATCGGGGTATTAAGATAAACAAAAGGATGATTATAATCATTATAGATGGGTTTAAATAAACGTGATTGTTTACCTGTATGTGTGTGTGATATCTGGCATGGAAATTAATATAAGATTAAGGTAAATCGGGTTATGGCAATTAAAAGAGCTGGGATGCTTTTATTTATTTATTTATTTATTTATTTATATATATTTACGGCGCATGCCTTTTACAAAAAAAACACTTTAATTAAAGCGATACATAAATTAAATATAAATAGAGAATAGTACTGTTGTGCTAAATTGTGACAATTATTTTTTACATGGGTATAAATAACATATCGAAGTATGCTTCAAACAAATACCTGTAATTATGTACCTGTATTCAAAATTTAAGAGAACATCTTGTTAGTCTTAAAATTAAATTAACATTAATGACTTACGGCTAAAATGATTGTTCTTGTGTCCTTGGTCGGTGCACTTTATCTTAAAACTACACTTCATTCCCTTTTCGGTTACGATTTTTGTTACGAATGTAGAGGCGTGGGTTCCACTAGTCCCACGATGCTGATGAGGCGGTGATCCCGCCTTGGGGAGGCGGAGGCTGGATGCAGCCTGTGCTGTAGGCGGCCCGGATGGGCGGCATTATGGACTCCTTGGGCGGAGTCGTGTAGAAGGCAGCGCGTGTTTTAACCGCGTAAAACGCGCGCGCTGTAGCCTTGGAGCCTCCCGCGAGTAGGAGGGCTTTTGGCGCACTCCTTGGGGTTGGTTGGGAAACCTTCAAGGAGAAACGTGGCTGCGCTCGCAGAACACGTCCTCAGTGGCTGTCACTAATGATAGTAGGCCTTCTCCGCGTTGAGAGAAGAGCCTTTCACTCACTTTACTTTACTCTCGTCACACGGCTCAAAGGCCGGTGACCTACTCCGACGACTCTTCGATCCCAACTCTCGTCACACGGCTCAAAGGCCAGTGACCTACTCTGACGACTCCTCGATCTCAACTCAACTGCACTTCTCGTGCTGGCAAAGGGGTGGTTGGCGCTGTTAGGGGCGGAGTTAATTCGGTCTTCCCTTTCTGGCCGACTGTTATTGGTCTTGACGCTCTGTCTGAACTGTCCCTTTTACTCACGCATTTCGTAATTATGGTAAATTACTTGGCTAACATAGAATTACATATTTTATGAAGATTAATCAATTATTCTTACATACATAATATATAGGTTCTAATTAATTTAATATTACAAGTCTTAACTATCTATACTAACTTTACTATCTTGCTTTAGATTTAATAACAAGCTATTGATTAATTTTACATTATTACGGTAGGTACATAATTAAACATAAAGCAACGTTTTATTTATTTATTTTCTTCTGTGAAAACAGTCGTATAATACCATTAATTCGGTGTCAGCTACGTAAGTTCTTGACATTGATTGTGAAATGAATTTAGTATAATTATACGACTAATATTATTCAAATGTTTTCATTCTGCTCTTAACTAATCATGATTGATAATGTAGACTTAATTTGATGCCTAATTAGTATTTGAAACAACTATCAATATCTCTGTTATTTTTTTGTTTGAAAGCAATAATATTATGATGAGGATTTAGCAAAGGTTGGTTCTAAGAATTCCAACACAAATTTATGTAGGTAATGAATGCCGACCTTTTGGCTAATACCTTTCTTGGGTATTATGTCTAGGAAAACCCGGCTGCACGGTATATTCATAACAAAGATCAGTATTCAGTTGGTTCCTAAATAATTTTAAACTACCTACATAATGGGGTAATTACTGCAGCTGCTTGGCGGACAAAGGAAAGCTTATAGAAAGATTACTACAACTATCTTTTATTACTCTGGAAAAGTTCTCCCTACCCAGGTCGGTGTCGGATATTCCACTCGTAATTCATAATGTGGGGTTTTCCTTATTTTGTTAGTATTATCTGTGGGCATTTCGAACGGTTGTAAATTCTAAGAAATAGTAAATGAAAAATAATATTTTTATCACTCAAATAATTAGGATATATCACTATAAGCGGCCTAAGGCCGTAGTACACCTGGGCGCCACTCGCCGGCGCTGGCTTGCCTGGCTTCCAACTCATCTAGGCATCTCTTTCAATCAAACTTTTATTTATCGGAAGTACTCTTTAATGAGCGATAGCGTGGTGGCAGCCATATCTGTAGGCCGCTTTTCCTCTACTCGCTTGGAGTATGCAGGATGAGGGAAGTCATGTTGTTTGCATCTCTATCGGCCAACCGGCCTACAGATATAGCCGCCACCACGCCTTCACTGGTGGTGGGGCTAGATTTAAGAAGAGCATTTCCGATAAATAACAGTGTGATAAAAAGAAATGGCTAGATGAGTTGGAAGCCAGCGCTGGCGAGTGGCGCTCAAGTGTATTGCGTAAAAATCGGTTATATTACACATTCTTGGTGTTCTAAAAATTCATTAGTCCTAAAATTATCAAATACCGTTGTATGTGGCCCATTTACGCCCCCCCTTTCCCTTTCCCCTGTCCAATGCTTCCATTCCCATAGACAATCATAATATTATCTTTGATCATAATCATGCAAAATGTCAAATAAAACGTTTTGTGCGTGATTTCTCGCCGGTAAAACCGAAAATGGTACTATTTTGTTTTATTTTTATTTAATCTGTATGAAATTTACTCCAGTTTTTCTAAACTTGTGTTTATGTTTTGCAGCTACCACTATCATTATTACGCACAGCTCAAAACCATCCCATGGTAAGTATAACCTTAACAAAAATCATTAGGGATTTTGTAATAAATTTAGCAATAAAATTATCACTTATTCATTGAATTGCTTTTTTATAAAATATAAACATCGCGGTAATTTACAAATTAAAACAAATCGTGTTACAATCTCATCAGTCATTATTTCATTAGCTTAATATTTATTTAACATTATTTATAACATTAACATAATATTTCAAACCATTTTCAATATTATTTTAGTTGGTTGAGCTGAAAAATGGAGAAACCTACAATGGACATTTGGTGAGCTGTGATAACTGGATGAATATTAACCTTAGAGAAGTTATTTGCACATCTCGGGTAAGATCCATAACTTATTTTTTTATTAAGAGTAGATACACCTGAATAAAAATCCATTTAAATAATTTACAGTATCTGATAGTTGTAGTATTAGTAATGTAAAAAAATAATAGCCGTTAATGGCAAGTGGTCATGTGAATGGAATCCCCCTGAATTTTTATATATAAAATTTTATTATCATTTTGGCTGAAAGGGAATTAAAATAAATATATTAAATGTTTCGAAAACTCCAAACACTATTGTGTGGAGTCTAGAGGTACAACCATGTTGTATCCAGTGACCTGTTATAAACAAACATCATTGGTTGTATCAGGTAAAATATAGTATGTTTTTTGGGAATTGGTCCCACATTACATGTTAATTGTGATGTAATCTAACAAACCTTTATTATTAAGATTATTTATTACCGAGTACTATCATAATTCTTTTTAAAAAAATTACTTTCAATTCCCATAGGGTTTTTACATATAAACAAAGTTACACAGCAGCAATAAATTTGAATAAAACGTAATTCCATAAAGTGTCAAAAATAGTATATAGCATTTTAGCTAGAAAGAATATACATTGGGCGCAAGAAAGAGACTGTCGCCATAATCTGCTAACCTCAGCTTTGTTTCTATCACATAATCCGCTCTCCAGAATCTACAAAGCTCTTGTAATAAACACTAAATGTTCAATCGACCCCTGACGATGACTTACCATTGTGAACAATCTCCAGAACGTAATTGATAAACTTCTGATACCTGGGCAGCGATCACCAATATATATCTTCATGTTGATTCAAGTCGCTATGAAGTTGATTAACACTTGTATCGACAAAAATCTATGGATACACGTAGATATAGCTCCTAAAGAATTAAAACACCCTAATTTCTAAAATCTTGAAATGAGATTTCAATATAAAATGACTAAAATCAAATTGTACATCATTCTGTATTTCAAATGCAAAGCTTAATGGTAGACAGATACATAAGTCTTTAAAAACAATATGAAAAAATCGATAAAAAAATACGGGGGGTCAAATTTTACTTGCTTCTATTTTGAATTTCTAACAATAGTCTACTTTTATTAGGTTGTTTTAATTCTAATAATGCGATATATTGGTGATCGCTATCGCTGCCCTTTATCCACTTTAAGTAAATGAAATATGAACAGGATGGAGACAAGTTTTGGAGGATGCCAGAATGTTACATCAGAGGCAGCACCATCAAGTACCTCCGTATTCCTGACGAGGTCATCGACATGGTGAAGGAGGAGACGCAAGTTAAGGCTCGTGGGAGGGGCGAGATGAAGGGCCGTGGGGGGCAGAACCAGCGCTCCAACAGGGGGGGTGCCAGAGGTAATATTCACAAGTATCTTGACAGTAGCTGTAATAATTGAGCCCCAATGGTGGAATAACAGCATAATTGCGTTAATATGTTTTTCAATAAACCTGTTCAAATTGTATTAATGCACCTTTAAATGCTTACCAAAAATTGTTTTTACGTGTCAGATGGAATGTTATCTTCCTGTAGTTGTACATGTTTTTCATGTCGATACCATGATTCTGTGGCTGCTGCGAACGCTTTGGCAGAAGTCTATCTTAACCACTGGAAAATCGCTGATGCAATAGCGGGACAGCTAATGAACAGAGTTATAGCCTAGTGATGGGAGTTGAGGACTCCGGATTTTAATCTTTAGGTTCAAATCTCCAGCACAACTTGTTTCCTATTTTGTTTTCTATTATCTTTCTGACTATTTGAAAACAACCCAAAAATTTAAATATTTGAGCATAAAAGAACTCTTTGTAATAAAAAAAACTATTTCCCTTTTTTATTGTAAACTCCTTAAAGTAAAAGGAAAAAACTAAGGTTCTTTCTCCTAAACTTTATTCTTAAGCCCCTGTTAAGTTGTGAGGGTATTTGGTAATTAGATTGTACAGAAATACATTGACTCATATTCTGACTGTTGTTTTCAGGCGCTTTCGGTGGTCGGGGAGGGCGGCCCGCACCCTTGGGCGCGGGGGCGGCGGTGGGGGAGGGGGAGGGGGTGGTCCTGGCAGGAATCCTAACAAACCAAAACCCAAGCAATAGCCTCTTAATTTTATTTATGATTTCTTTTTGTATCTTTTAAGGAAAATATATTTTTAAGACGAAGTTATCTAGTTTTATTAAATCTAAATGGATTGATACATCCTCTACTCATCACTCCCATCATTAAATTTTATAAAATACCTACTCTCTCCAAAACAAAAAAATGATTTTGATTCCGCAGCCCTGATTTAAAAGGTAAGACTGATCATTTTATTTCATGTAACTCGTGACCAAGGAAACAGTCATTTCAAACTGCCAAAAATCCACAATATTCGATGAACACTTCTCTTAAGAACAGGCTTCTTTTTAAATTAAAAATATACAAAGATAAACATCAATTCCTCATAAAAGTTTTGCACTAGATTTTTTCATTCACACGCTTGGCTTAGCAGTGCCTACAAGGCCCATGGAAGTAGCCATACAGGGAGTAGATAAATTTTTTGCTGTAATCAAGATTTAGGTATTAATAGGCAGAATAGGTGTACCAATGCAACCTAATTTATGTAGATAAAGCAAAAGAAGAAAGGAAATAAATATTAAACAAAACAATAAAAAATCATTCAATTAATCACCTATAATTTATTTTATGCTTTTGTAATTTACAAAAGAACACGAAATTCATAAATACATACATTATTTTGATTAAATTTACTACACAGCAAATCCTCATTCCTTCAACTAGTTTTCTATCGTTTATATATCTTGTATTAGTTCAGTTGAATACCGTACAGCAATAAATTAGAATATTTAGTGATGTTTCTGCTCGTAACGCAGTCCACAATATCCGCAAGCGTGGGCTCCAGGTTTGTCCTGTTGAAGAAATTTCAATGAATATTCATTTATACAAAAGCTACCAGCCAATCACCACAAATTGATATGTTTATGATAAAACAAATATAATACGGAAAACAATAATAATGAAAAAAGTTCATCTAATGTTCATTGGTTTTTTGAACAATTTAAAAAATAATATTGCTTTGTGAATCTAACAATACAATGTTTTTTTTAAAATAACGCTCCACTGTAAGCCAGCTATAAATTTAGGTATTTTCAAAATTATATTCCGGATATGTTGACAGCCACAAAGCTTCAAAAAAATTATCACATAATATACTTCAAACTATTTTCTAGGGGAATAGAATCACAGATTTTCGAAAAAAGTTTATATTCTAAGGAAAATAATGACGGCAAGCCCTCAAGATTCTAAAATTGTATTACCAGGTTAATATAAACTCTAGGATGTCCCTCGGGTCCACTTCCGCCATCACACCAAACCGTGCGCTGCTCGGTTGCTATTGGAGGAACTTCTGCAATGAGCTTTATTGCCCACTGAGGATTCACTTGTTTTGGTGCCTTCAAAAACCTCACCTTCTGTAGTCATCTTTATCCCATTTCTAAAAATAAATTGAAGTGTATTTCTATTAAACTTTTGTTATTAATGTACAGTATTAATACTTTTTTATCAATGTTTACAAGCAATGGGGGGGTTATATAAGAAATGTCAAATATTTTTTACTAGTTTTTTATTCTGTAAATAACTGAAATTTTGAGACAGCGAATCACCAGTGTGATAAGCATTAATGACAGGTATGATATAAACTAAAAATAATGAATTTATAAATGAAATAACCTGCCCAGTGTGGGTTTCTATATCAACTGTATTCGCAAAAGTTCTCGCACATAATGCTGGCCGAATTGTTTTCAATTTATTTAAAGCAGCTATACTCCTGGAACAAGACATTTCACACAAATAATAAAAACCAAGGTAATTATAATAGCTCGATGTCGCAAAACTAATAACTTTGATTTCTCGCAAATGAGAAATTGTGAAAAATGTCAAAAACTAATGTTGCCAGATATGAGCCATTTTTGTCTTTGATCCAACTTTGACCATTATTATTTTCTGCACAATTTTTAGGGTGGCAGCAATTTTCAGAATGTGGCGTTTGATTAGTGTATTCTATGGTTTGATTTGACCGTAATTTTTCTATGGTTTCAAAATTTTAAAAACAAAACGAAAACAAATAACAAAGCCGTGAAAAACAAAATACTGAGGTGATACTGAGTATGCCGGCAATTTGGTGTTTTATTTGTTTACTTTTTACGTTATTTTCGCACTTAAACTGTGATCAAATAGATTCAAATGGTTACGTAGCGTACTGTCCCTGCATGGGTAAGTATTAGTATATAGCCGATAGTTAGTTCAATAAATTCCAACATGTTTTTGACATTTAATTATGATTATGTAGATATCAATGAAATTCGTAGAGGAGCTTCAAAAACCGGTGAAATTTAATGAGAGCCTACGCTCTTACGAAAAATCACATAAAATGAACTAACATTGAGATTTAACCTTTCAGGTAGGTTTGGAAACCAAGCGGATCACTTTTTAGGTTCCCTATCCTTCGCTCATGGGCTGAATAGAACTCTTGTGCTTCCCCACTGGGTGGAATACCGCCTTGGGGAGGCGAAGTCCATACAGGTACCATTTGACGCATATTTCGCTGTTGCACCTTTGGAAAAGTACCACAGAGTCATCACAATGAATAATTTCATGAGCAGTGTGGCTCCCCAAATATGGCCGGAGAGTGAGAGGACTGCATTCTGCTATGTAGCTCGAGGGAGCTCCAACGATAAGGAAAAGAGTTGTAACGCAAAGGAAGGAAATCCTTTTGGGCCATTCTGGGACACATTTAATATTGATTTTGTACAATCTGAGTTTTATGCGCCTCTTCACTATGATGTAAAAGGCGGTGATATGGCAGAATTGTGGAAAGAGAAATATAATGCAGATGATTGGCCAGTGTTAGCATTCACAGGTGAGACCAATAATTCCTTCTTCTTAACGAGTAGATCTGATAAAAGTACCACAATTAATTTAAAATAAAATATTTAAATCAAATAAATAAGTATGTTTAGAACAATGACAACTCATTTTTCTTCATTTACAATTTAACTACTTAGGACTGCCGAAATTCTACTTTATAAATATACAAATCAATATCTAGCATCTTTCATTGTATTAGGTTATATCGAGCCATAATCGGCAGAACAAAATAAGCATCATTTTTGGTAAATTCTGTTTTTTTCATAAACAAATGGTCCTTATTACCCCCTGCACAAGTGGCAAAAACATAGCTCTATAAAATTCGCCCGACATATTTTATGACAAGTGTAGCTTTTAGCGTTTAAACTGTTTAAAATTTTAGCAGCAGAACATGACAGACGCAATAAGAGAAACCATAAAAATAAAAAAAAAGAATTGTAAAAAATGTTAAAAAACCTTCTCCAGAAAAATTTACTTATTGTCGCTTTTGCGGTTCTGCCGATTATGGGTCGATATTATGCTGACTTTTTAGTGTAACGGCCTAATTACTGACTCCATGATGTGGTCTTAATTTGATGATCAGTATAATCACAGAAAAATATGGTTACCCTACTTGAGTCTATATTCATTTATACTATTACTATGCTATGACAACTATTCTGCCATGCAGAACCTAAACCAAGATCAAATATGATATAGTTGGCTGTTATAATAATGCTGTGTAATTCTGTAATTGATGTGCAATAAAACCGTGTATGTAATAAACTGTACATATGGGGATCATGTTGCCAATACCATGGTCTTGATCAAGTTGAACCAAGAGTGTTTTTGTTTTGTTAATATAATATTATTTCTCCCCATCAGGACAATTTTTGTTCAGTTTTATTACTTTTTAGGCGCCCCTGCCAGCTTCCCGGTCCAA